>OVAN01003066.1:0-30558 GCA_900406275.1 Anastatica hierochuntica
TTGGAGTTGAAAGTTATGAATTTTCTAAACCGAAGGTTCTACAGGCTGCTCTTCTGCGAGTATCAGGCTTTAGACGTGGATTGCGTCCCAGGATCAACTTCAAATGACTGTTCTGTTTGTATCAAGACCGCTTCTGATCGTTTAAAAGGGAGTTGCGGCAACACAAATGAAGCATATTCGTGGCTAGGTGAGCCCACGCTTTGTCATGTGCACTACTCCAACACTTATTTCTATGGAACAGCAAATCTTGACCAAACTAATATGGTCTACGATAGAGGAGACAACTTGAATCAAACTGAGTTCACCAAAATATGGGAAAACTTAGTTGTTCGTATGATTCTTGCAGCTTCCACAACGAAAAACACACCATCGTCTAGTAATAAGCACTACATTGCTGATGTTTCAGCCCTGACAACTTCCGAAGATATATATGCATTGATGCAATGCACGCCGGACCTTTCTTCTCATGATTGTGAGGCTTGTCTGCAACGTGACTATCGTTCGTGCTGTAGTCAGACGCAAGGAGGCACTATTCTGATGCCAAGCTGCTTTTTCCGTTGGGATTTGTATCCATTCTCTAAGGCTTTTGATAATATTACCGTTGTTTCTCCTAATACTCAGCGGCAACCTCCTTCTGGCAATGATAAGTCCTCGAAAAATTATGTGTATTGTGACAAAAGAACCAGTCAAAAGTTCTGCCCTTTTGCAGGTAGTAAAAAACTCTCAATAGAAACTATTGTGGCGATTATTGTTCCCATTGTAGTAGTCATCTTCATCATCATCATATTGGTACTGCTTGCTGGACGATCAGCAACACTTTTATGGAGGAGAAAACCATATAAAGAATTTGATCTTTATCGATGTCAGTGTTTATTCATATGCTCTTCTTTGGCCTATTAGGTTTTACCATGTTATATATAATCTATGTGACTATAGTTGAGTACAACACTCTCAGAAGATGATCTCGAATAGTGTGTCATTGTTTTGATTTTGCAGCTGGTATTACACCTGAAAGTTCACTCCAATTGGATTTTAAGACTATTGAAGTTGCAACCAAAAAATTTAGTAACAAGCTTGGTCAAGGTGGATTCGGCGAGGTTTTCAAGGTGTTATTTCTGTAGCTACTTGCTTCATTACTCTCCTTGACAGAACTTGGACAGCATAGTCAAAGTAAGTTGACGTTATTTTGTAGGGTACATTACCTAATGGAACAGAAGTTGCAGTAAAGAGGCTATCAAAAACATCATCACAAGGCGCACAAGAGTTTAGGAATGAGGTTGCTGTTGTTGCAAAACTTCAGCATAGGAATCTTGTTCGGCTTCACGGGTTTTGTCTTGAAGGAGAAGAAAAGATACTTGTTTATGAGTTTGTCCCCAACAAAAGCTTAGATTACCTCCTCTTTGGTTTGTGGAATTGGAAATTGTTGACTTGCTTGATGTGAAATGTATAAGTGTGCTAATAATAGCTACTTGTGTATGTGGCAGACCCTAGAAAGCAAGCGCAGCTAGATTGGACAAAACGGTACAACATTATCGACGGAATCACTCGAGGAATTCTTTATCTTCATCAAGATTCAAGGCTCACAATAATACACCGTGATCTCAAAGCCAGCAATATTCTTCTGGATGACGATATGAACCCGAAAATTGCTGATTTTGGAATGGCAAGGATCTTTGATCTGGACCAAAGCAGACTTAATACAAACAGAATAGTTGGGACACGGTATACACGTTTGACCCTTGACATGGCCGATGTATTGAAACTTGGGTAATTAATCGTCACCCGTCTACTTAATTTTGCTCTTGCAGCGGTTACATGCCCCCGGAATATGTGATGCAAGGACTATTCTCAACAAAATCCGATGTCTATAGTTTTGGAGTCTTAGTTCTTGAGATTATAAGCGGCCGAACGAACACATTTGATTACCAGTCCGACACTGTCGTTGAGAATTTGGTCACACACGTGAGTAGTTCAGAAGGGCTAAGTTCTTGGGCTGATGATTAAATGATTTAACCAACAATACGATCTTTTCTAACTGCGAGTTGTTATAACATGTTAACAGGCTTGGAGGTGTTGGAGAGATGGAACCCCATTAGACCTCGTGGATCCAACCATCTCAGAGAATTGTCGAACCGACGAAGTGACAAGATGCATCCACATTGCGTTGTTATGTGTTCAACACGATCCGACAGATCGTCCCAACTTGCCGACGATTAACATGATGCTCACTACTAGAAGCACTCTCGATTTACCTGGTCCTAATCCACCTGGATTCTTCTTTCCAAACAGAGGTAACCGAGAACGAGAGGCCTCCGAGTCTAGCCAATCAACTATCATGTACTGTTCCCAAACTATCAATGATGTAACCATTACAGATCTTGGTCCCCGCTAAAGATCACCAAAACACTAAAGTGAGATCTGATACTGGCTACTCTATCAAATACCACCGACGTAATAAAAGGAGCTCCCAATTAAATTTAGCTATTTCATTTTGCATTAGAATTAAGTTTCTGGAGTTTTATCGTCTTTGTTAATGTTTTTAAAACCGGATTGACTACCGAACTAGAAAAGTTTTTGGATCGTGAGTCAATGCGGTGAGACCGGATTCAATAATACTTTTAAAAATAATGTCATAAGTAGTTTGTATCTAAGAATAATGGAGTTATAATATTTGGTGAGTAACAAAGCTTATAAATATCAAACAAAACATGACATATTTATAATTTTTAGAAAGATCTAATAAAATAATGACAATTTGAAAAATTTAAACTAAAAATTAAAAGTTTAACAATAATACGACTAAATCGTTGATATGATAATACAATTACTCTTATTTTCTATCTCTTCATCACTTTTACAAAAATAATAAATATATATTTGTTAATCATTTTATGATTTTAAAATTAAACTAAAAGTTATTGAATATTATTTAAAAAACCCTAAATTTAAAAGATATTACATTTTGTTACTTTGGTATATATATATATATATATATATATATAAAAGAAAAGTTAATGAAATCTATATAATTATTAAAAGCGAAGTAAAAATCCTAGTGTCATCGTAGGAATCACTTTCGATGACATGTAATTTTTTCGGCTCTTCGCAGAAATTCTTCGATTATTTTTTCGTCGGTTTTAAAAAAACAATATCATACGTGTCGCGATCTTATGTCTCTGTAGTTTTTCATAACCCTTTTGCACCGTTAGATTTTATTTCCAGCTTTTCTTGATCGATTTATGCCTCCATTAATCCTCCTCAATTTCCATATTTACACTCTATGCCATTAACAATTCAAAACCCTAATATAACTTTCCCTGCCCAAGTTATAACAGTGACTCTTTTGTTTATTTTCTCTGAAAGGGTCTCTGTCTTCTTCTTTGGTTATCATCTTCCTTAGATCTCCATAGTTTTTCTGATTTAGGATTGTTCTCCTCTTCTCCTCCACCACTGTCATTGTTGTTTAAGGTTGCTCCCATATCAATATAATTTTTTGTATGTCCACAGGAACTCGTATTGTTTTGTTTTGTCATAACCATGTCGATATATGGATTTGTTTGTTGTTTTGTCTTCCTCTGCTCGTGGATGAATTGATGAATACGACGGCTTGCCTGACCATTGCGTATTCCATCGCTTAACGTGTATGGGTGATCTCAAATTTATTTACGGTCTCTCGTGTCTTCTTTAGATTGTATTTATGTAACCCTAATCCAATAATGTTTTCTTCATCTTTAGATTGTGTTTGTTGTATCGTTTTTCCATGGTGTTGTGTTTTCATGCATTTTTTGTGTTTTTCACTTTTACATATTTTTTTTTCACTTTTGCATATGTGAGTAGACGAGTATCAAGTAAATGTGAGTGCGTGACACTGGAAATAACAACTTTTAAACTCCATTGTCTATACACGGGAGCATTTATTGAAAGCTTATTCTTGAGATTAACCTAGTTTAGTCGTGTTAAGCCTTGCTTAATTGAGTTTTTTTTACTAATTATTATGTGCAGTTAAGCACCTTGGATCAATTCCTGATATACTCTCTGTTTTTAAACTAGAGTCTCAACTACTCCTCTCCTAAAATAGAATTTTGTTTTTATTTAAATTAAATCAAAAAATGGTTAAAGACAATTTTATCCCCAAATATTTGAAACATCAGGTAACCCTAATTCTCTCTTCTTTGTTTTTATCAACGAGACGCCACACTAATTTTCATTATTCGTTTTTCATTTTCTCTTTCTGCTTCTTCTCTTCTTCTTCATCTGAGATTTTCTGGGTTTTTCTTCTTCTCTTTGAATTTAGGGTTTTTATCCATGAATTCATCATCTTTGGGTTCTTTTTCTTCATTTTTCTGGATTTAGGGTTCATCATCTTTGGGGTTATTTTTCTTATAGTCTTCTTCTTCAAATCCTCTTTTTCGTGTTTCTGGATCTGTTCCTCCTCTTTCTCGGGTTCGATAGAGGGTTTCTGAAATCCTCTTCTAATTCTGGTAATCGATTTCTTTGTGTTCCATGGAGAGAGAGTAAAATTCGTCATGGCTACTTTCTGGGTTTAAACTTATTCTCCCTGCAAATCATTCTTCTTCTGGGTATAACTACGAAACTCAGAAACAGTTTTACCAAGTTGTACAACATGAATTGTACAACTCGGTATAACTGTCTGTAAATCCATGTTGGTTGTACCATTTACAAACAATTATACCAAGTTGCACAATTCATGTTGTACAACTTGGTAAAACTGTCTTCGGATAACCCAATATAATTATACAGAGTTGGACCAAGTTTTACCATTTACCCAGTATAACTACGTATAATTGGACCAGTTGTACCTCGATAATTTAATTTGAAATTTAAAATTGAAATTTGAAATTCGAAATTGAAATTTGAAATTTGAAATTTGAAATTTTTTAAAAAAATCGAAGNATTTTAAAAAAAAATCGAAGGGCA
This sequence comes from Anastatica hierochuntica, assembly GCA_900406275.1. Lineage (NCBI taxonomy): Eukaryota > Viridiplantae > Streptophyta > Magnoliopsida > Brassicales > Brassicaceae > Anastatica > Anastatica hierochuntica. The sequence continues at coordinate 4,939 of OVAN01003066.1, forward strand.
AAATCGGATTTCTATTAATTCATTAAGAGTAGAGGAGTATGTAGATTAATGAGGAGTATAGTAGACTCATTTTCAACATTTAAGAGTATTTGAGATTTAAACCCAAGCACCTTTCCTGGTCCTTGGTGTATCACAAGGAAGCAATTCTGTTGCAAATCAAGACTCATGTGATGAATCTCTCGGTTTGATTCTTTTGCTACCTTTGCAAAGAACCAGAGTTATTCCATTGGTGAGAGAGGCAAGTAAAAGTTGTCTTGCAAAGGTACTTTACATCTATTTATATTTGTTCGTATATGTACAGTGATCGTTATTGATGCTACTCAAAAGCCATAGATAAATACATTATGATAAGTAAGTAACTTGTTTATATACGAGCAATACTTAAAAGAGCTCACTCAAAACCATATGGTGATTATACATTTATCTTTTCACTATATTCAAATTAATATTTAGTTCATTGATCGATTTTGATTTATAAAAGAAGAAACTTGGGCTTGCGGGAGATGTGATGATAAGCACACAAAGTCATATCCATTGTTATTTAGAATTTATTTCGTAAAAATGTCACTGTTTGTCTCAACACAATTGACAATCCCTTTAAAATTGTCACAGTCAGCATCTTATTATACCTTACTCTTTTCTCGCTTGTGTAGTCTCAGGACATGAGTACACACGTAACAAGCGCGGGCAAGGTATGCTCTTGTGATTCTGCTTGGATCCTCTCTATTCTTTCTCTTTCTCTGTCTTTATACTTTTTGCTTGTGGTCGTGAAGCATGGAGATGAGCTGCATTATCCTTGTCCGTGGAACGGGATAAGACGGCCTTGTTATCTGTGTGCAAAGAAGTTCCATCCGGGTGCTCTTGGGGTTAACCTCTTCCCAAACTACACAAGCACAATTGTCTAAGAGAAGATTCTTTAACGAAAACACACACGATTATTGGACTTACTTATGTTCCACATATATGAATCTTTTTAGATACTGTAAATACTATGAAGAAACTGAAATGATTCTTGGAAACTTGTTGTTTCTTTTTTTTTTACATTTGGTCTGTATGTTGGGAAACAATAAACCATAAAGGTTTCTACTTCGAGAATGAACCATGGCCGATTGGTGTGACTATGGTTGGGTATCCACGAACATTCAACTCGATAAAAGATCCACAACAACAGTGCAGCTCACATCATGAACGATGAAACTACTTGCAGGTATCTTCATTCAATTAAAAGATTGATGACTTTTTGTAACTATGCCATCTAAGTCGTCGAGTTGAATAGTCTAGCCAATGGAAGCGACTTGCACTCATTGCTCGCTGAAGAGAGATTTTTTTTGTGATGATCGTGAACGAGTCTTGGAGGAGAGCCCTTGGCTCACGCCTTCACAGAAGTGACACTAAGTTTGTATGAAACTTGACTTTGTGGTTCAATCGTATCTCTTATTCTTTCATATCAATACAACTCCATTACGAAAGAGACTCGACCTTTTGGAGAGAGACCAAAGATAGAAACTTAGCGGCTAGAGTTGCTGATTGAGTCTTGCCACTGCTGGTATCGAATATGCAACTCCACCAGGAGTAGTCTTTATCACCGGACTGCTTTAAGTTCTGCTCCAACCACCGCCTCCGCAACTTCACTTGTCACTGCCTTATCCCTTATCCGTCGGGCGCTTCTCCCCCGGGATCCTACACAATCCAGACTCATTAACTCAGTCATTTAGAATCTCAAACAATTGAACAGAGTAGCTTCTACATTTTCTTAGCTCCTCTCTTACTTCAAGAGAAAATGAACTAAACTCAAAACGTAACTGATCATTTCATGTTCTATAACTTTATGCCTTGTAAACATCAAAAACTTTGTCTACTCGGTGTCTGTACTGTGAGTGAGAAGTATTCTAGAACAAAAATTAATAACGGTTTTAATTTAGTTTTTGCTTATTTAGTTTTTCTTTTTGGGTTTTTGACACATGTTTTTAACGTCTCATTATTTAGTATATTTTCTCATTATACAACATACGTTTTCGTGCATGTTTGAGTGAATAAATAACACAAACATACCGAAATGTTTTTTTTTTAAATAAGCAAGTACAAATATTACGATCTAAAGTTCCGTTCTTATAAATCTTTGCTTTAAAACTTTCTATGCCCGTGCACTCGCACGGACCAACACCTAGTAAAAAGTAATTGTACAATTAAAATCTCAAAATCTTACATATATTAATCGAACACGGTTTAACTCCAGTTCGATGGTTCACCGGTTTCCGGTTTTTTACGGGTTTGATACAGTTTTTTAGCCGGTTTAATTCTCTTGGGTTTTACCATCAACCCAACCCGATTTTTGTTTCAGTTCGCAGTTTAATCCAGTCCAATCCCAGTCCGGTCTAGTTTTAAAAACATTGCTTTTTGTGTTAGTTTAAGGATCTTTTCATTTTTCGTTGCGATAGAGATTTGTACCTTATATAGAGATCTTTTGATCAATAAGGAAACACAAAAAGAAGAAACCTGCATAGGTTTATTCGGTACATGAGTTGTTAAATCAAATTGACAGCATATGAGCTTTCCGGAGAAGAGTTAATACGAGAAATCAAGGGGATGAGATCACTTATTGCCAGAGCAGGTATGAGTATTACACCATTCAAATTTGACAAGAAAGACATGTGGGTTGCGGCTACATGATGAGAGAAGAGCAAAATTCTGATACCCTCGTTTATAGAGTATAAAATGATTTATTCGGCTACTACCTATGTCACCAAAATTCACTTATCTTTTCGGTCAATTATCCTGAGCAATAATAGGATGGGTGTCCTTCTCAGAAGCGACTTCCGTAATCGCTTGAATGAAGACAAAATACGGGAAAAGTTCGCGTGAAGATTTGCAGGACAATAAATGAACTTTATAAAGTCGCTCGAAGTAGTGCTCCGGCAGTCAAAGAGGGTGGTTCCACAAGTCCAGAGAGAGGCGTCAGGACACACATGAGGAGTAGATAGGGGCATTAAAATTTTGCTTTCTCTGATGGGCCATGGCCAACGCGAGATGTAGGCGGAGAACGAGTCTATTGAATAATGGATAGAGCTGCAGATTAGAAAGCTCCTTTCGAGATACAACATAATTATTTTTAAGGTCATTTCAAAACTCATGGCAGATTGGCTTTTGGATACTCAAGAAAAAAGTGGTCATGGTTCTGACGAGACCGTGGTGCCAGCGACAAAGATGTATTTTCCACCATAGGATGGTACAACAAAATAGTGTACTTGATTAAACATTCGTTGGTTGGACCAAATTCGACAATGATGATGTCAAATTCGACAATTTTGCACAAAAAAAAAGACTGTTCAATGATGATGTCAAAGTTCGACAATAAACATTCATTTTAACTGGCCAAGCTTATCACTAGAGCAACAACTTACGGCGGTTTATCACACACAAGCTTGATTGGACCAAATTCAAAAAAATTACAAAAGTCGTTCCGGAAAATCCTATACAATAAATCCGGTGAGGAAATTATATAACTTAAAGTACATTGTTACAACCGATGAATAATGCAACCAATTAAAAAAATATCCTAGATGACAAACAAAACTCATTAGAGAATAGCAATCATAGCTTGCATTGGATTGACGGATATTTTGCGAAAAGAATTAAAGTATCGTTGTCGCAAAAAAAAATTGAAGCAATGAATACAAGATTGATGGAGATAAGAAGATAAACATTTGGCGGGCACTTAACCCCAATGATACAATCGATGGTTCAAGTAGCATTATCAGTAAACAAGAGATGACAATTTCAAAATGCAAAAATTAACCCACTAGAAGGAGAAGCTCCACCATCTTGACATACATGATTGAAACAACTTCCATTGAACATGGTCTGGAAGAAAAAACTCGAACAGAGATGAATCAGTGACGAGCACAAGGCTATGCTTCAATTATGATGATTTACACAACACTGTATCAGAACTGAAAACCAATCCTTTCTTTGTACTACCAATTATGGAAACACAAAATCAAGAAGACGAAATAATCGAGGAAGAATGTGAAATCTTGTTGAATGGAACGAATGGAGAGTAGACAAAATTGACTTTTCATATGAAGCCTGATGTTGCAACAGAGAAAGGGTGAGTTTTGATTGAATCAGGAGTACTCGCAACTTCAATAAAAAGTACTTGGAGTTTGGATGAAATGGCGATTAAGACGTTTAATGGCTTTTCCAATTGAGCTAAATGTCTTATAGACGTATTTTATGAGGGAATTCCATTGCGTAAACAAGAAAATTAATTTAAGGTCAACTACTCCTTGCTTTTGCTAATCATGTTTAAGGTGGTTCTGAGAATTTTTTATCGAATGCATTGGGATGCATAATTTTGTACAACTATTGAATTTCAAACCCTATAGTACAACCAAAATTAAATGGCAGGTAACTATAGAGTCTATAGTAACTACATTAAATGCGATTATGAATGGAGATAATGCATTCAAAGTGTGTTTTACTGAAAAAGAAGAAGAAATCTTAACGATATCCAGGAGCTTTAGTCTCGGTATTAATATGTCAAAGGCGAGCAATTTGTCATTTAAAACGAAGACAACTCCAAGATAAGTAAGTATTATTGATGCGATGTCAAGTTTCAACCAAAACACGACACTACAGATGCAAGTATACATCATAGTTGTAGTACTTCGGTTTTCGATTCCACGAGGACGTAGATCGTACACTACGAATTCTGGAAATGACTTAAGTTAAAACAGAAAATAAAAGTGATTTTTTGAGTGAAATAATGAAGTTACAACAGCAAAATGAAAGTAAAACAAGTTGTAAATTAATAAGGAAAAATGTGAGGCATTTCAGGAAATTCGGAGAGAATCATGCATCAAAGAAACCTTAAAGTATAGGGATTGGAAATTAAGCAATGTCTAGAACTCGAAAACACTAATATAGATCCTTTTTCACTTTCGAGGTTCGGGATTCTATGTCTAATCAACCAAGGAACTCGACTTTTGCACGATCCTTGAAAAAGTTAAACATGCATTATATAGATACAAGTTTCAATAAGTTCCCTAAGCCAAGGAGGTCTACTTTCGAAGTCTCCTTGCAACATAGCTCGTCAAAGATTAGTTTCAGATAATTTATCAAGCTTTTGAAATGTAAATCTACCTATGATCAAAATACTAAATGTGCGGTGAAGTAATATGCAATATAATCAACTGAGACAAAGATAATATAAATCCCTAAATAAACACTTGGCAATTTATGATGACATGATCTCTTTGAAAAACCCTATAACCTAAAAAGTGAATTACTCATACATGGAGCAAGAAAAACAGCAACAATTGATTAATAAAATCATCATAAATTAAGAGAAAAGTTTAGAAATCTTCTATATAACGAAGTATAGACCGAATCTTTCCAAAGAAACTCTCAAGAACTAATAACAAAGAATATCCCTAAAAGATTGTGAAATCTCTGCTAAAAATTGTGGCTTCCTCTCTCCATAATAGCTAAAAACAAATACTCACAATATCGGATTTTGCTTAGACCTTGGTTATGTCGGTCTTGACGAAATTGAAATCAGTTAAGCGAATCGAAACATATGAAGTAACATTAGTTTCTAGCCGCGAAATACCATTCCCACCGGTCTACCCAAAAAAAAAACTCCAAACCAGTGGAATACGTCATGCCACACGATGGGAGTTGGCCTGATGCTCCACTTGCTTTATTTCCGAGGTAGGTAGACATGTCTCCACTTAAATGCTTATAACATCTCGGCCCCAAATCTGAATTGTTTCAAACCACTTGTATTTGAAAGCTAAGTCAAAATTCCATCTTCGGTCCAAATTTAATCTCAATCAAAAGAAGGCAATACCTCCTTTAAAGGCGATCTGTTTTACAATGAGAATTTGTCCAGATTGATAATATGAAATATTCAAACATTTGAGCTTTCGTCTTCTTGATCCAACTATGAAACATGCTTGGTAATATGAATGAGTCCCAATTAGCATATTATTCCACCATTTTTATGATTTAACCTGATTAGTGCCTAAAATCACACATACGACAAACTACCTCTAGAGGTCAAAAAAGCATTAAAACACTGCAAATAAATAAGTAAAAATACAACTAAAAATAGTAAAATAATAGTGTTATCAACTCTCTCAGACTTAGCTTCTTGCATGTCTCAAGCAAAGAAAATCAAAGAACGAAAAAGAGGTTTGCAAACGCGGAAACATACCTTTATCATATGAAACATTGCCTCCGGGTCCTCTCGGTTATCTCTATACTACAGCACCAACATACAGAGATTAACTTCCATGTACTTCCCTTTTCTTAGCAACCATCTCGATTCGAGCTAAAATCACAAAGAAAACGACATCTCCACTGGCTCTTAATTATTTCTAGGGTGTGATCACATCGAGGGAATATCGATCTAAAAACAAGTGACTCATACTCAAACATGTTCCTAATCACACTAAACCTACGTAAAGGTCAATACTCTTTCTATTCTTATGCTTTATAGACTGATTTTCCTACTTTTTTAGGGTATCATTCTATTTATTTTATCAGTCCCTGAGAATCGATTTTCACTAATTTTCTAGGGTATTTTTATTTTTTCTATAGATCTCTTTTTTTCCTTTTCTTTTTCATTCTTTATAAAATAAGTAAAAATGGAATAAATCTCCATGAGTCTTAGGGTTCGAATTTTTTTAATAAATGCACATTTGCTTATTTCATCGGGCCTTAAATCCATATAATTTAAAAAACAGTATAAGAGAAATCTCTCGCTAGGAATTTTTAGTGTCAAGCCTAAAAGAGAGCCTATCAAAGTATACCAAGCCCTAAGATAAGAAATTAAATTCAATTTAAGGTTGAGTCAGCATCAAAAATCTAAGCCTAAAGGGATATAGTCGTCCTGGTAGATTGATCCACTAAAACAGTTTCCCCATCAGAAAATTCTGCAGTCAGTAACAACTCTAGAAGCAACATGAAAGTTAGCACAATAAAAACACATTCCAGCACTATTAGATATAATTTCTAACATATTTTGACTCAATAAAAACATCAAAATGACTCAATAAAAATAAAAAGTACAATAAGAAATAGAAGAAGACATTAGTAACGGATAAATTCCTTGAACTTACCTTGCACCGTCTCGGTGCAAAAACAATCTACAATAGGGATGACAGTCTTAATAAAACAAAAAGAAAAATCAAATGAAAAAGACAAAGACTCAAACAATGACACCTGATAGAAAACTCAAAAGTTCGATAAATGTGAATCCTTTGGTGTGCGGCTATTTACAACATCATCTGGGTCAGGTGACTGACCATATCTAGGAATGTATTCTAGGTGTGCTGAGTGATCTCTATGGGAAGTGTTGGATGTCTCAGCAATGTCATGTCTAAAGTCTAAGACTATAGAGAAATTCACAGTGATAGCCTTCTAAATGAAGAAGTAAGGAGGAAGGAGCGAGGTTTAACCTCGCAGTGGGAGGCAAACATTTTAGATAAATGGGGTAGGACGAAACATGTGGACACAATGAAAGCCGAGTTCGAGATCAACCTCGAGACACGTCCAAGAATTATATGCTATTATAGTGGCAAGGCGGGTCATAAAAAGTTAGAATGTCGATTTTTCAAGAATGGTCAACATACGAATAATGTAAAGCCAGACTGGTTCAATCCCGCAAAGAGGCATGATGACATGACCACCACCGTTGTGGCAGATGAAGATGTATATCTCACAGAAGAATATAATCTTGCAAATATCGCCTCTGATGATAAATCCCAGATCATTGACTCATGTGCTTCCTTTCATGTCACCCCTTTTAGAAGTTTTTTAAACACCCACCAAAGTGGTGACTTTTGTAAAGTCCAGATGGGATACCATGGACAAAGCAAGATCGTTGGAAAGGGGGATGTTATCCTTACATCAAACATGAGGTGTAAGATGGTTTTGAAGGATGTGAGGCGTGTTCCTGACATGCTGTTTAGTATAATATCAACTGGAAGGCTCGATGATGCTGGTTTGGAAACCCACTTTAGTAAAGGCAAGTGAAAGTTAACAAAAGGCAGTTTGGTTATGGCTCGAGGAACAAAAGAAGGATCATTATATGTAATGGAAGCTAAGCCTTTTAAGGAGGATGTAAATGTCGCAAGTGCCGACATGGAGATACCATACCAACGTCGTAACAATTTTAGGCTAAGTCCGAAAGAGGGAGAATGTTGGATATTATCCCTCCATTAACGCAAAATTGATAATGGGCATAATTAAGTTTAACCCAAATTAAAGGCCCAAGTGAAGAGTTAAAGAATAAAAAAAATTCTAGAAATATGGAGAAGAAAATAAGTATGTAGAAATTTCTAGAATTATGAAGAAGAAGAGAGAATATTATGAAGATGAGATATTTTAAAATGAGATAAGGATTAGAGAAACCTAGAATTAGCTAGTCCTTAAGCCATCACTAGTATAAATAGATGTGTGTTGGTGGGATTTGTAACATAACTAAGAAGTGAAATATATTTTAGAATCTAAGAAAGGAAGAAAAGAGAGATACAAGAGAGAGTGTCCACAAAGACAAAATGTTGAAATCCATTTCCTAATAAATAAAAGTGTTTGTCTTTTATTTTAAGTTGTCCAAGTCCCATCTTAATCTTACAGAAAGTTATTGGGTAATCTTCCCAAAAAAACAAAAATTAATTTTACTCGAAATTCAAATGAAGAGAGATGACAAAAAGGGTTTGCTTAATAACTCAATAAAGATACCTTAAACCACATCTAGTCATAACCTATAGCTCCCAATGTCGCCATCGGGACTATTAAAGGAGTAATATCAATGATGAAGTGTAAGCAGGTAATATCAGAGATTACAAAAACAAAACTACACACATTCTTTGAAAAATATCAAATCAAAAATGTGTTGGAGACCAACCTCTATGAGTTCCATTTCAAAACAGTTATTTTCCTTGGCGATGCTAATTGACGAATTTCCATTGCTAATCGTTGCATCGACAACAACAATAAAAACTCTACAAGATAGAGAGCAACATGAAAATTTAATAAAAGACAAGTAATTTGTTAAGAGCTTTGGTAAAATTATGAACACGTAACAAAACATAACCAAACACATTAAACTCGACTAAGACCTAGAAGCAAATTGTCTAGAGGATATATGATAAAGAAAAAAGATAACGAAACACCAGCGACCTTTGTCTAAATAAGGAACTTGAAATTTAAAGTTAACAAACCAAAAACAAGAGACAAGAGAGAACAAAGCGTACGAAGTTGTAGAATTTCCAGCGGAGAGCAATAAGGCAAAGAGCTAGGCCAACTTTTTCTTTCATGTCCAGTTCTTAGCCTCCAAAAATATCAAGTAATACACATAGTACTAAGGAGACAATCCTAACCAAAATATAGACAATGATCAATGAAACCAAATTACAGCGCAAAAAAATGCAAAGTGAAGAGCTAGTTAGAGTCAGTACCACGCAATCCAACCTAATTCTGATCTTCCATTAACAAAGTTGTACAAGTAAATGTACACTAGGACATTTGGTTATGCAACCCCAATTATCACAAATGGTTGTCCTTCCAAGCATGTGTAACTTAAAGACTCTTGTTCCACTAAATAAACGTGAACGACAAACTTAGAGGGAAAAACTCACTAAGAATCTGGAAGGTATAAGAAAGTCGCGGCCAGGAAGCATTTAAAACTCGGACTTGTTAAATTCTTAACAACGAAGAAGTAACAATCAAGCTTCACAGCGTGTATGTTTAGAAACACTTACGTATTCCAAAGCCAATGTAAAATATTTCTATAATACCCAGTTTTTAGCTTCCGGTTAAATTTCAGAATTTGTTTCCCGAACCAAAACCTTAACCATTTTCCTAAACCGAACCAGTTTCCTTAATCTAGCTATTTAAACCCAATTCTAACCTAAAAACCTAAGCTAATTCAACCCACCTTTTTTCCCTTAGAGCCGTCGACAATCAGAGGCCATGGAGACATAAGATTTTCGCAGCAAACAAATGTAGAGAAGAGAGAAATGAAGAAAGGAGATGAAGCATGTGCAGTCTCTGCAGAAGCCAGACAGACATGTCGTGGGAGAATGAAGAAACCATCAACCAAAACATCTATGATCATTCTAAAATTTCTACAGAAGGTAAATGACCCTTAGACCGAGATTTCCCAATTTGTAGAATCATTTTTCGTTGATTATTGAAGGAGTTATGGTCGTTTTACTGAGTGTCATCTGTGCAGTCCGAATCCGAGACCAGTCAGTGTTCGAAGGGATATTCCGAGCGCAATCGGCATCTGATCAGAGCATACTCGGCGGCTATAGACAGAGGACGTTCAGGGATTTAAACTGACCGTTCGGATCTTCAATTGAACGGTTGGTTTGTGAGTTATAGGTTTGTTGTTTTTTGACTGTAAATCTGTCAGATTTCCAAAACGTTGGTCATAATGTATCTCGGTTTTGTCTGGGTTAAAAGTTGTTTTCGGATCTGATATTTTGTAAGTTCGATGTAGGGACTCATATGGATCCATAAATAAAGGGAACACTGGATTCGAGTTCATATGAGGGGGAATCGCGTCCCGGAAGTTGGTGCGGCGAATCTGTCCGTCTCAAGAAGAAGTGGAAGAGTTCAAGTTCGACGATTCCAGAGAGTTGCAGACGACCGGAGACATTCCCGAGAATGTCATATCCCTCGGTAAGTAAAATTATCGTTTTACCCCTGGCCCGAGAAGTTTCCAAATATGGCAGGTTTCCATATTTGGAAAGTTTCCTTTTTAGAAAAATTTTCTATTTAGGGCAGGTTTCCCTTTTTAGTAACTTTCTGTTTAGGGCTAGTTTCCTTTTTGGATAACTTCTATTTATGGCAGGTTTCCATAAATAGTAAGTTTCCATTTTTGGTAGGTTCCCATTTAAGGTCTGATTCGGGTTCCTATTCCAGGTCCCTTTCCAGAAGGAAGATCAACTTTCCAGAAGGAGGATCAACAAAGGAGAAGAAGGATGGCAAAGGGCCATCATGGGCTAATAATCTAAAGCAACTTCGATTCTCGCTTTGTTAAATTTTAGTCATATATGATGCACACAGAATCAAAAAGAAAGAATGAAAAGAGATTCTAACCATGATCATCATGTAACATTGGACAAATTTTTATTGTATACTTATGTACAACCATTCCCCAATGATGAAGTATAAAAGGTAACAAGAGTCTTCTTTGTTATGCGGCTTAAGCCATTGTTGATTTTAGTAAGTCATTTGTTTTCTATGTTTTGTAATGTCTTTCTCAAAGTTTATAGTTTTTTCATAATGTCTTTGTAGTTTATAGTTTGTGTTTGAAGGAGTTTTAAATGAACATGAGTTGGTGCAATGGTGCTTTGTTTTGAGTTTTGAAGTTCATACTTGCTTCTGAAATGGTATTTGTTTCGGTCTAATTTTATACTTTGCTTACTTGTAAATTTGTATCTTGCAATGCTACTTTCTTTTACATGTTTCAAACTCTACTTTTGACTTGTTTACTTTAAATTTGAAATCTTTGGATTGGTATTTGTAATTTGTTATTTGTTATTTGTAATTTTGTTTTTCTCTATCGTGGTATTTTGTTATTTAAGTCTTAATCGAAAGTGATTCGGGTTTGGTTTGAATTTTGGGTTTTTTGGTTAGTTCGGGTAAAAATCCCAAAATCGAACCAGCCCGAACATTTTTTTGGTACACTCAGATAGTTAGATTTATAATAACTTGCTATAATATACCTAAATCGAACCCGACCCGAAACCCGAATACACATGCTTAGTTGTAAACAACACGATGTTTTGAGAAAATCAAAATTACTTCAACAAAACAGTTTTAGAATGCAAAACAGTTTTAGAATGCAATTGATGCAAAGGCATGTATGATCATTGGCTTTTCTAATCTATTTATTGTTTCTTTTCTTGTGTGGGCATAGAAATCTTTGTGAAAGGGTGTTGCCATGATTGCAAAATAGTTTCTCTATATTTGATCACCAAGACCTAACAGAACTTTTTCTATACTAAATTCATATACAGATTTATAAAAAATCTTGTAATTGAGTAATTGTAATGATCCTGATCCGGAATCGGATTTAAACCGTTTCGATCAATCTGGTTCGGTTCAAACCGAAAGGACCGGTTTAGGAGAACCAAAAACCCTAGGTCATCCCTCAGCTCTCTCGCCCTATTTAAACACGTCATCACCTCGAGAAACGCACTATCCCGAATCTCGTAGCGAAGCTCTGCCGAATTCCCGTGAAAACACGAGAATCGAACCATCCGAACCTTCGTCGAGCCATCTACGCCGCGCCGCCGTCGATCCGAACCACCTGAGCCCACTGTTGATCCCTCCGAGCTGTAGTTCGCCGCCGCAAGCCTCGAGAATCGCGCCGCAGACTCTCCTGCCGCCGATCCGAGCCCCGTCGACGACTCCTGAACCTCCTGTACCGATTCCAGCCGCCGATCAAGCCTTCCAGCTGCTGTCTTCGTCGAACCTAGCCTCCCAGCTGCAAACCGTAGCCGTCGATCCGTCAAACTCGTGCCGCGAACCCGATCCCAGCCGATCCGAGCATCTCTCGATCACCCCCGACGAAACCTGAGCCACCGCGAGATCTCCCGAGCCTCGCCTTCGCCGATTAGCCCGCGCCGTGAACCCGAGTCGTCGTGCCGGTGAATCCGCGACTCTACCGCGACGATTCCGGCGTTTGTGAGGTAGTTTCGTGCTCCGATTTTCGATGTTCCTTTTTCCGCGTTCCCATAGTTGTTTCCGTTGGATTTAGATCGTTTCTGTAGTTTTCCCGTGCTCGGTTTTAGGAGTTTCCATTTATGGAAACTTTCCATTTTTGGCAAGTTCCCAATTTGAAAAGTTTCTATTTTTGGAAAGTTTCCTTTTCGGGAAGTGTCTATTTTGGACAAGTATCCCGATTTAGGAAGTTTCCATTTATGGCAAGTTTCCAGAAATGGAAAGTTTCCTTTTTTGGCAGGTTTCAGATTTAAGGTCTAATCCGAGTTCCTTCTTGGTTCAGGTCCAGAAGATCAGTAGCTGCTTCAGAAGTCCTCCGCATCCAGTCTCCGCGCCTGCAGTTGCCAAGGTGAGACGCTATTCCCGTAGCAATTCCCCTGTAGAACTGCCTTAGGATGTTTTCATTGCTAGCATAGGGTTAACGCGTCTTGCTTGCTAGTCCTGTCTGAGAGTCGAGTCAGTCTGCTTGTTGATTGGAATGTAGGTCTAGGGATTGATTTAGTGTTTAGGTTGTGATGTTTGAGATTGGGAATGTGATGATGTGGATGTTCCGCCCCCGGAGAAGTGAAAGAAAGCTCTGAGTCCACACAAACCGGAGAGTTGGAGAATGAGATAGCCGGTCACTATGGTGGTTGCTGGCGGGTTAAGGCGTTTTGGAGAAAACCGGAGGTTTTGTTTAGGACATCTTTGTATGTCATTTATGTTGTGACACAATAGGTGTCTGCTTGGTGCTAATTCTATGTTATCTGTGAATGCATGGTAAGTTCGTTCCGCGGTGTTGCGTGTCTAGCAATTCCATGTCTCACTGGGTGATTCCCCTGTCACTCACCCTCTCTTTCCCCTCATCCCTCCCCCTTTTTTTTCCCTGCAGGTGAGTATGACGAGCAGTTGGACGGATGATGAAGGGACTGTGTTGTTCGTTTTCGGGATCGGGCTTTTCTTAAAAATTATTTCTATGGTTTTGACTTGGCTTTAGTTCTGTTAGACTCGTTTATGTTTTCTTTTCTGTGGGTGAGAAGACTCTGTTCACATATGGAGCTCTGCCTAGCAACAAGATGGATTTGTCTTTGTGATGGATAATTAGACTTGTATTTTTGGAAGAAGATCTTTATTAGAAATGCTCTGGGAGATTGATTGTGAAGGTGGAGATAGATAGGGAAGATAATAGATCCGGGAGGGACCTTGGCCAGGTGAACCGGGATGTTACAAAGTGGTATCAGAGCTTAGGTTTTTGCCAAACTGGTTCTGACCCGAGAGGCTTCGGTTTTCGATTATGTTTTTGGAAAGGGGGATTTTAAAAGAAAAGGAGAACACCAGTTCCGTCAGAATCTACCTAGCTCGTTGTTGCTAAGCCTTTCCTCTTCTTCTTCTTCTTCAAGTTTGAAGCCGGTCTAATCAAGGTCTTCCTTTTGCATATGGTCGCCACCAGAAGAGTGAACAGTAACCATCCCCATGATGCCGCCAGAAACCAGTTGAGGGTTCAGCCCCAGGTTCAACCAGTGATTGCTCCTGTTGCTGTAGTCGAAGAGGTTGTTCAGCCTGTGTATGCTCCTGTAGATGTGGTTGAGGAAGTCGTTCCCCCTGAGATTGCCGCTGCTGCCGAGAATGTCGCTGATGCCCGGCCCGCCAACTCACAGGAAAGTGTAGGCGAGAGTGGGAATAACCGCCGGAACACTGTCAGTGAGACCAGAGCGTCTCAAAGGACCGCAGGGTCTGTCACCCGCAGAGCTGCTGAGAACGCTCTAGCGCAAGCTTCCAGACTCGCTGCCAGGAATGAGGAGCTGGAAGCAGAACTAGCCAGGCATCGTGCCAGCCAAGGCCAAGCATAGAGCTAGAGGACCGTTGCTAGGGAAGCTTCTTACCGATATGCGAATCTTCCACCGCCCCCTCCACCATCGGCCAGGATGCCGCCGTTTGTGCCGCCACCGCCGCAGAACCGTTTTCATGATGGTCCGTCTTACTGGGATTACATCAAGCAGCTCAGAGATATGGGTACAGAAATATTTGAAGGGAAATCTGACCCCGTTGCTGCTAATGACTAGAAAAGAAAGCTGGAGCAGAACTTAGATCATCTGCAGTGTCCAGAGATATACCGCCGAGCTTTAGCTGTGCAGTATCTGAAGGGAGAAGCCTTAGTCTGGTGGAGCGGTAAGGTTGAAAATACTTGAGAAGATTATGAACTGTCTTGGAACGACTTCAAGACACTATTCCAGAGGAAGCATTTTCCGCGAGAAGCGTTGAATACCATGGAACACTAGTTTCTGACTATCACTCAAGGAAATCAGAGTGTCTGCCAGTATGAGGAGGAGTTCAGCCGTCTCCGACGTTTTGCTGGTCGATATCTAGAGGAGCAAAAGCTGATCAGAAGGTTCCTGAACGGTCTGAACATCAAAATTAAGAACCGCTGCAAGTTGGTGAAGTATGACTTCCTGGATGAGCTGATAGAGAAGGTAGCTGATCAGGAGAAGGGTCTGAAGGAGGAAAGAGAAAAGAACAGGCCGCTTCCGCCTCGAGTGAACCCGAATAGTCGCAAGAGAGATCTCAACCAAACCTTTGGACAGGCCTATGTCCCGTAGCGCTGGGCATACCGATGTTTCAACTGTAATAAGGCAGGACACAGGAGAGCAGAATGTCCCTATCTGCAGAGGGAAGCCCCCGCAGCTCAGCCGGCCAACCCGATAGGAAATCCACTAGCCACTAACCTGCCAGCAGCTCTGAGAGGAAATCCGCCAGCAACTAACCCGCCAGGAGTCGAACCACCAGCATCCTGGGTGCGTTGCTATAACTGTGGCCAAAGGGGTCACTACGCCAGGACGTGTACGGAGCCTCGAGCTGATCGGCTCCTGTCGCCACCGCCATTGCCGCCGCGTCCGCCTCGCTCGAAGGGTCCAGCACCTCGTGTCTTTGCTGCATAAGTGGCTGAAGAGGAAGAAGAGCCTGAAGCTGCTATCCATGCCGCAGACGGCTATGAAGGAGTTGAGCCTATCACCGATATGTTGCTCCTCTTTTCTGTTCAATTAGTAGAAGTCCGTGTTGCTGTGAAAAGAGTCAGTCCAATAGAGAGTCTGAACCCTAGAATAATTAGGACGCCCTTCTGTAGGGACTGTATTGGTGGGAGGAGAAGTCGCCTATACTATGTTCGATTCCGGAGCTATGAATAGCTTTATGAGACCCCAGATGATCAAGAGGTGGAATTTCCGTGGCAAGTTTGTCCAGAGAAGCCGGAAAGTCGCAACAGTTGGTAAGAAGAAGATGGGAGCCACTAGAATTCATGTGGGAGTGTCAATTGTCATTGGCGGGAAGGAGTTCACTGGAAACGTGACTGAAATGGATATGGGCAGATATGACGTAATCCTAGGAATGGATTGGTTGGATGGTCATGGAGTGGACCTAGACTGCCGTCAGGCGCAAGTAAGGATTCCCAGAGCTGAGGAAGGAGTCATTTTCCAAGGAGTTAGGACGGGTTCCAGAGTCCCAATTATCTCTATGTTGCGAGCAGAGGATCTCATAAGGAAAGGGAATGAGGCGTTCATCGCAACAATCACAGTCACTAAGGAAGGTGAATCGGTGGAAATTAAGGACATTCCCGTGGTATCTCAGTATGAGGACGTATTTGAGCCACTAACGGGACCACCGCCCGAAAGAGGAGATGCTTTCACCATTGAGCTTGAACCAGGAATGACTCCTGTGTCTCGAGCGCCTTACCGTCTGGCCTCCGCTGAGATGGCAGAATTAAATAAGCAATTAAAGGATCTGATCGAGAAAGGTTTCATCCGCCCGAGCAGTTTGCCATGGGGAGCGCCGGTCCTGTTTGTAAAGAAGAAGGACGGTACCTTCCGGTTGTGCATTAACTATAGAGGTCTGAATAAGGTCACCGTTAAGAACCGGTACCCGTTGCCAAGGATAAACGAGTTGTTGGACGAACTCCAAGGAGCTTCTTGGTTCTCCAAGATCAATTTGGCGTCAGGATATCACCAGATTCGAATCGCGAAGGAAGATGTGCGAAAGACGGCCTTTCGTACCCGGTACGGGAACTATGAGTTCGTAGTCATGCCGTTTGGGCTGACGAATGCACCAGCCGCCTTCATGAAGTTGATGAATGACGTCTTTCGGAAGCATTTGGACAAGTGCGTGATAGTCTTCATCGACGACATCCTGGTGTATTCCAAGACTAAGGAAGAGCATGCCCAACACCTAACGATGGTGCTAGAAATTTTAAGGGAGCAGAAGTTGTACGCCAAGCTCAGCAAGTGTAGCTTCTGGCAAAAGGAAATAGGATTCCTAGGGCATGTAGTCTCAGGATCCGGAGTCGCAGTAGATCCAGAAAAGATCAAAGCTATCACTGATTGGCCGACGCCTACCAGCGCTACTGAAGTTCATAGTTTCTTGGGTCTAGTGGGTTACTATCGTAAGTTCGTCCAAGGATTCGCCAGCCTGGCCAAGCCAATGACTCGCTTTATAAGAAAGGGAGTTAAATTCAAATGGACAGAGGACTGTTCGAAGAGTTTCAAAGCATTAGAGGATCGACTGACGTAGACGCGAGTGCTTGCCCTGCCGAAGGTAGGGGTACCGTATCAGGTCTATACGGATGCCTTAGGAGTTGGGTTAGGATGTGTTCTGATGTAGCTTGAGAAGGTCATTGTCGATGCCTCGCGACAATTGAGACCTCATGAGTTGAACTACCTGACGCATGATTTGGAGCTAGCAGCAGTGGTTTTCGCCCTCAAGATCTGGAGAGCATATCTGTACGAAGAGAAGATTTAGATTTTCACCGATCACAAGAGCTTAAAATACATCTCACCCAGCCAGATCTGAATTTGAGGCAGCGTAGATGGGTAGAACTTTTGGCAGACTATGAGATGGAGATTGCCTACCACCCTGGTAAGGCTAACCAGGTTGCAGATGCTCTAAGCCGTAGAAGGACAGATGTGGCCGAGTCAAGGGAGAATCAAGAGCTGGTGGAGATGATGTCAAGTCTCAGGTTATGTGCCACTACCGTAGAAGATGGCTTAACCGGCCTAGAAGCAGTAGACCAACCTGATTTGTTGTGGAGGATCCGCGAGGCTCAAACCAAGGACGAGCCTCTTATGGAGATGGTCGAGAAGGAGGTCATTGGTTACCATGTAGCGACCAATGGAACTGTCATGTTCAGGGGCAGAGTCTGTGTGCCCAACGACCAAGAATTGAGGAAGGAGATTTTGCAACAAGCTCACTGTTCAAGGTTCTCAGTTCACCCGGGAGTGGGCAAAATGTACCGAGGTTTGAAGAGGTATTATCACTGGGGCGGAATGAAAGGGGACATAGCCACTTGGGTTTCGTAGTGCCAAACATGCCAGCTAGTGAACGCAGAACACCGAGTACCGGGCGGTCTTCTTCAGGATCTGCCATTACCACAATGGAAGTGGGATATGGTAACCATGGACTTTGTCACCGGATTGCTATCTACCACAGAAGTTAAGAGCGCGATTTGGGTAATCGTCGGCCGGTTGATAAAGAGTCCCCATTTTCTGCCAGTAAAAAGGACCGATGGAGCCGACAAGTTAGTGAAGAAGTATATCAATGAGATCGTCAGATTGCATGGGGTTCCAGTCAGTGTAGTATCAGATCGAGATGCCAAGTTCACATCCATGTTCTGGCAAACGTTTCAAAAAGCCTTGGGCACATGGGTACACTTCAGTACAACATACCACCCGCAAACCGATGGTTAATCGGAGAGGACGATTCAAACCCTAGAGGATATGATGAGGTCGTGTGTACTCGAATGGGGAGATAGTTGGTCTAAGCACCTGCCATTGGTCGATTTCGCCAACAACAACTGTCACCATGCTAGTATAGGGATGCCACCCTATGAAGCTCTCTATGGAAGACCATGCAGGACGCCCCTGTGCTGGTCCGAAGTGGGGGAGACTAGACATCTAGCGCCCGAAATCATAGAGGAAACTGAGCAGCAAGTTGAAATGCTCAAACAACGGCTAAAGGAAGCCCATGATCGCCAAAAGAGTTATGCAGACAACCGCCGCCGGGAGTTGGAATTTGCAGTCGGGGATTTGGTATTCCTAAAAATGAGGAACTTCCAAGGTGGGAAGCAAGAAAAGGGTAGGAAGAAGTTGAGACCCAGATTCATGGGGTCGTACACCATCATTGAAAGGATAGGCGCAGTTGCCTACAAGTTGAATATACCGCCAGAGTTAGCAGACTTCCACAATGTTTTCCATGTGTCTGTACTGAGGAAAGTCATCAGAGAACCAGAGCTGACTCTGCCTAGTCCGCCGCCGAGCCTGCAAAAGAACTTCTCAGTCCAAAGTCAGCCTGCAGAAATCATGGAAAGAGCGAAGAAATAAATTCAGGGTAGGGTTGTGGCTATGGTCAAGGTCAGATGGGCAGGAGATAGTATCCAGGAGGAAACCTGGGAAGTCGAAAGTGAAACGAAAAGGGATTATCCGGAATTGTTTGAAGGATCCGGAAGGCAACCGGAGGATATTCAGGATTCGAGGACGAATCCAATGGAAGTGGAGGAGAATTGTAATGACCCCGACCCGAAATCGGGTTTAAACTGTTTCGATCAACCCGATTCAGTTCAAACCGAAGGGATAGGTTTAGGAGAACCGAAAACCCTAGGTCATCCCTCAGCTCTCTCTCCCTATTTAAACACGTCATCACCTCGAGAAACGCACCATCCCGAATCCCGTAGCGAAGCTCTGCCGAATTCCCGTGAAAACCCGAGAATCAAACCATCCGAGCCTTCGTCAAGCCAACTACGCCGCGCCGCCGTCGATCCGAACCACCTGAGCCCACCGTCGATCCTCCGAGCCGCAGTTCGCCGCTGCAAGCCTCGGGAATCGCGCTGCAGCCTTTCCAGCCGCTGCTCCGAGCCCCGTCGACGACTCCCGAGCCTCCTGTACAGATTCCAACCGCCGATCAAGCCTTCCAGCTACTGTCTGTCGAACCGAGCCTCCCAGCCGCAAACCGTAGCCGCCGATCCGTCAAAATCGTGTCACGAACCCAATCCCAGCCGACCCGAGCATCTCCCGATCACCCCTGACAAAACCCGAGCCACCGCGAGATCTCCCGAGCCGCGCCTTCGCCGATCAGCCCGCACCGTGAACCCGAGCCGCCGTGCCCGTGAATCCGCGACTCTACCGCGGCGATTCTGTCGTTTGTGAGGTAGTTCTGCGCTCCGATTTCCGTTGTTCCTTTTTCCGCATTCCCGTAGTTGTTTCCGTAGGATTTAGATCGTTTCCGTAGTTTTCCCGTGCTCGGTTTTAGGAGTTTCTATTTATGGAAACTTTCCATTTTTCGCAAGTTCCATGTTTAGAAAGTTTCTATTTTTGGAAAGTTTCCTTTTCGGGAAGTTTTTATTTTGGGCAGGTATCCCGATTTAGGAAGTTTCCATTTATGGCAGGTTTCCATAAATGGAAACTTTCCTTTTAGGCAGGTTTCAGACTTAAGGTGTAATCCGAGTTCCTTCTTGGTTCAAGTCCATAAGATCAGTAGCTGCTTCAGAAGTCCTTCGCGTCCAGTCTCCGCGCCTGCAGTTGCCAAGGTGAGGCGCTATTCTCGTAGATATTCCCCCGTAGAACTGCCTTAGGATGTTTTCATTGCTAGCATAGGATTAACGCGTCTTGCTTGCTAGTCCTGTCTGAGATTCGTGTTAGTTTGCGTGTTGATTGGAATGTAGGTCTAGGGATTGATTTAGTGTTTAGGTTGTGATGTTTGAGACTGGGAATGTGATGATGTGGATGTTCCGCCCCCGGAGAAGTGAAAGAAAGCCCTGAGTCCACACAAACCAGAGAGTTGGAGAGTGAGATAGTCGGTCACTGTGGTGGTTGCTGGCAGGTTAAGGCGTTTTGGAGAAAATCGGGGGTTTTGTTTTGGACATCTTTGTATGTCATGTATGTTGTGACACAATAGGTGTATGCTTGGTGCTAATTCTATGTTATCTGTGAATGTATGTTAAGTTTGTTCCGCGGTATTGCGTGTCTAGCAATTCCATGTCTCACTGGGTGATTCCCCTGTCACTCGACCTCTCTTTCCCCTTGTCCCTCCCCCTTTTTTGTCCTTGCAGGTGAGTATGACGAGCAGCTGGACGGATGATGAAGGGACTGTGTTGTTCGTTTTCGGGACCGGTTTTTTCTTAAAAATCGTTTCTATGGTTTTGACTTGGTTTTAGTTCTGTTAAACTCGTTTATGTTTTCTTTTCTGTGGGTGAGAAGACTCTGTTCACATATGGAGCTCTGCCTAGCAACAAGATGGATTTGTCTTTGTGATGGATAATTAGACTCGTATTTTTGGAATAAGATCTTTATTAGAAATGCTCTGGGAAATTGATTGTGAAAGTGGAGATAGATAGAGAAGATAACAGGTCCGAGAGGGACCTTGGGCAGGTGAACCGGGATGTTACAATAATAGTTTAAGATAAATCTTAAAAAGTTTAGGGAAAATTATGCCAGCTAAAGATGCCACTATAAACAGAACATATCGTCAATATAGAAAGTACATCTCAACCATATAACCGATATATTCCAAACCCATTTCTTACGGCATTATTTGGACATACATGTCTGTGCCTCCTTATGTACGTTGCTCCATTTTCTAGGCACCACCAACCTACATGAAAATTTGGTTAGCTAAATATCTTGTATCATCTCGGTCCGTAAAATTGGACTAATTTCAATTTTAAAAATTGAAGTCCAAACTAAGTGCTAAAGTGAAAACAATTGAATTCATAAACTTATTTAAATTTCTTAAACTTTTCTTAGAAAACATTAAACCTAAAAGCTCTTCTTTCTCCCTTGTCGTGCTGTAAATTTTAAGAGAAAAGTGAGTGAGTGAGAAGCAATCACCTCTATGAAAATTCTATTATATGTTGTGGGAGAACATATAAATGGTTGGGAAAAAGGTAAGGAATGGTCTGAAACTTATACATTAAGTGTTCCTCTCATAGATCTAGATCTCTGCGAAAACGGTTTTGTTGTTTTCTTATTGAAAGTTATACATGTTTTCCCGAAAATACATTGTGCAATTTTTATATGCGACCATTCAAGAAGAAGGAAACGATTGGTTGACCAATGGTTTCTGACTAAAATGAAACCTGAACTTCGTCCAGAGAATACCTATGACTTTAGTGTAAATGATTGGATTGAGAAGTTAACAATTACTTTAAATGTTATATCCTTGTTTCCGAGAATCTGCAAATCTGTCAGGTTTCCAGATCTGTCTTATTTTGAAGTAAAGAATACTTGGGTCATGTAATGGTTGTTGTTTGGATTGGTTTCCAAGAGTGAAGTCATAGACACTTACATCTATATATCTACTGGTGAAAGGAACACCACTTTTGGATTCATATTAATGGGGAAACATATTTTCGAAATCGAAGGAGCGAATTTGTCCACCTGTAAAGAAACTGAGAAAGAGGATTGTATAATCTCCATGTGGCCGAGGTGAGAATGTACTCATCCCAAACTGAATTCAAAATCAGGTTTGGTTGCATTAGTCTAGAGTTAAACCAAGGCGATTTAAAGCTATGTCTTGAATATGATATGTTTGTATTATGTATTATTATGTACTATTGATTGTACGCTCTAGAGTGTGATTCTGTGTTTGGTCGCTAAGTCGAGCATAGGTAGTATAAATGAAAGTTAAGACTTGATTGATGTTTGAGAACGTAGAACTATGCTTAAATAAAGTCCAGATTAACGATATTGCTTGAGAATTACGCAAGAGATTGGTATGCACGTGAAAAGGTGATGTGTTCTCACTTGGATGCTCACGCATTTAGTTTAATGACTTGATGCGTTATGGTTGTGGGTTGAGGGTTGTCGGAAGTTCCCTTAGGATAGCACCTGTGACTTACGACAAAGATTGTTGTTGAATGCTCGGTTCAAGATATGAGGGTTGGGTGCAAAAGTACCAGAAAACCCCTCAGGCGGAAAACTGGTAGTGAAAAAGACGTCTGAAGGGGTTGTACCAAGGTTTTTGACGAGATGGGGAGATAAGAAGATGAGCTTGAGCCGGCGAGCACACCAAACTCGGGGCAATAGCGTACTTGTTGCCAAGTTCATAACTAAACGATTATTTATTGATAGGACTAGATGCTAAAAGATTGCCTACCTCTAGGTCTAATCTAGAGTTGCATTTGTGTTTTGTTGAGATATTGTGATATGATGAGATGTTGTGAAGCGAGATATTGAGATAGTGAGATGGAATATTTGGATAAAAGTTTAGACTTCTGAACTGAGTTGGCATTTAGGTGAAGTAGAGTTGTTTGTGTTCTCACTGGGTGACTTGTTTGAAAAGTCACACATCCTTTATTTTTATTTTTAGCATGTCAACTAGATAAGTAAAGTAAAAGTAAGCGAAAGTGGTTTGGCCATACCTGTTGGTTACTCCCGTTTACCTGTGGAGGGGCATTACATATCTCCTTTTGTTTGTCGACATAGAAATTTATTTACCAAGATACAAAAAAATTGTACGAGTGGGTTCTCAACCACGTTGACCCAATGACCTTTTCTCACGGCAAAACAAGGTTCGTACCTTCTTTTGTCCAGTCACTGCTTTCACTGAGCTGTTACCGGGTAGATTGTTCTGCATGAAAATTGGTTTCATCCATATAAATTAAATATTCCATGCTTGACCATCTTGTTCCTCCTCTGCATTTGTCAGTGACATAAATATCGTTGAAGGACCACATAAAGATGATTCCTAAAAGTATATAGACTTAGATATAAAAAAATACTTAAGAAATAATTAACATCTTGGAAGAGTGTAAACCTTCGCATTTATAGTAAGAGAGCGAGAATAAGAGACAAGCTCTTTAGAGAGAAACAAGAACGTTTCTTGAGCTTTTGAGAAAGACTTAGAGGGTTATCTAGACGATTGGTATCAAACTAAGAGGTTTATCAGAATGCCAAATAAATTTGTTAAGTTGGTGTTAGCTTTATAGAGATCAAGTATTATCTAGCGATCAAACAACACAAGAAGAATTGTAACGCAAACTCAATTAATAAGAATAAATCTTTTATTAAAATTCTCAAACCTAAATTCTCTCTTACAAATCCTTATGCCATAACTCGCTTATATGTATAGAAAATAATAAAATCTATTCTAAGTAGGAAAGCATAACTCGTTCTTATCTAGATAATTTCTAGATAAGTATTTCTTTAGTTCTTTATTTCCTAATTTCCATATTTCTCTTCGAGCTTATCCAACAATCTCCCCTTTAAGCTTGAAACCATTTCTCGTCAAGTCTTGAACTCCGACCAAGTCTCTCATCTCCTTAAACTTGATTTTTCTCAATGCCTTAGTTAAGATGTCAGCTCTTTGTTCATTCCCAGGAACATGTTTTACCTCGATTAATCCCTTCTCAACACATTCTCTTATGAAATGCAAACGTGTATGAATGTGTTTACTCCTTCCATGAAACACCAGGTTCTTGGTCAAAGCAATAGCTGATTTATTTTCCAAACAAATGATGGTTTTCTGGCAAGGGTCTCCAACGACTTCTCCAAGTAAATCTTGGAGCCATATAGCTTGTCTGGCAGTTTCGGTTCCTTCCATAAACTCTGTTTCACAAGATGATAATGCAACAGTTTCTTGTTTCTACGAACACCAAGTGATCAGGCTTTCTTTAAGATATAATACATGTGCAGTTGTACTTCTACCATCATCTGGATCCACATTATGGCTACTATCACTATAGCCAATCAATCTCGGTTTTTCTAGAGTCAAACACTTGTATGAAAGGCCGAATGATGTAGTTCCCTTCAAGTATCTCAAACAATGTTTTAACGTTATTCCATGAGACTCCTTAGGATTCTGCATATACATGCTCAATACTCCAACGCAGAAAGACAAGTCTGGTCTTGTATGAAGCAGATACCGGAGAAAACCAATGACCTTCCTATAACTAGTTGCATCAATACTCTTCTCATTCTACGCTTTAGTTAGTTTAAGATCCACTTCCATAGGGTTTTGCGCCGAATTGCAATCACTCAACCCTACTTCTTCTAAGATCCTTAAAGCATAACGAGTTTGGTTTAGAGTTACAAACCCGTTGGATTATTTTACCTCTATCCCAAGATAATAAGTTAATTTACCGAGATCACTCATCTCAAATTTCGAAGCCATCTCCTTCTTAAACTTCTCTATAATCACTGTGTTAGTTTCAGTGACAAACAAATCATCAACATAAACCGCAACAAGAAGCAAATCACCTTTTAGTTCTATCTTGAAAACCGAAGGTTCCTTTAAGCATTTTTTAAACTTGAGACCCTTAAGAATCTGATTCAATTTTGTCACTCCATGCCTTGGGATCTTGCCTTAACCCATATAAAGCTTTCCTGAGCTTGTAAACCTTTTCTTTCTGTCCTTTGACCTCGAAGCCTTCAAGTTATGTAACTTAGACTATCTCCTTTAAATTTCCGTGCAGAAGACGCTGTTTTAACATCAAGATGATGTATCTCTCAGCCACTAGAAGCTGCGTGATTTGAGTAAGCGTATCGCCTATATTCTAGTCACCAGAGCAAACACCTTATCAAATTCCACTCTAAACTGTTGCAGATAACCTTTGGCGACTGATAGCTCAGATTTTCACCCGAGATAACACTGCAAGCGTAAAGATGTACATTGTAGTGGTTCGGGATCGAATCCACAGAGACCAAAGAGTAGCACAAAAAATCAAGATCAAACAGCGGGCTAAGGCTAAAAAGATGTCTTTAAGAATGACGCAAAAATCGAGAATAACAAAGCAAGAAACGCAGGCAGCAACGTAAGGTTGTAAACAGTTCAAAGAAGTGTTGGACATCGGGTATTCTCAGAGAAACGTTCCATTGTTGACTTAAACTACATATTAGGGAAGAGGTTAAGAACCATCTTGAA
>OVAN01003067.1:0-30556 GCA_900406275.1 Anastatica hierochuntica
ATGATCTAAAAGTCTGCAGATACATAGTTTAAATATAAAATAAAACTAGGGGTTTCACTAATCCTATCCCCTTAATTCGAAATTGCTAAACCAAAAATTATATAAAACCAAGCATAAAAGTAAACACTAAAAACCGAGATATTATAGATGCTGATCGAATCTTGGTTTGCTTCTTCATTGGAAATCGATTCTGGTTTTGGATAAACCAATGCAGACGGTTTTTGGAGCTTCTTAGGCACTTGATCCAGAATGTAATGCTGAGGATTCTTGGATGAATTGGATGCCTAAGACACTCATCTCGACGGTGAAATATGGCTTTAAAAATTTTCTTGCCATATATGGATGATCTGCTCTTGAATTCACACGAACAGGCCTGACAGACGAGATGAAAGTCTACAGACTTTGAAAATTCATAACTAATTCTTCCAAGAATATTTTAAAGTTATTCCACTTTTTCTTGATCCATTCATGACTTGAGAATCTAAAAAATTTTGAATCATAGCCTGAAACCTTCTAGTTTTGTCGAAATACCAAAAGGAGTGAGGATGTGTTTGTTCTGCGAAAAACCTGATTCACCCAGATTGTAAGCTCCATGCCTCCCAGGCCTTTAATTTCGTTGTGATAAGTCAAGTTGCTAAAGATGCTCTGATGAGTAAGCTTTCCAGAACAATCGAGCTTGTTGCCTAATTCCCTTTGGTTGGAAAGATATGCGAATTGAGCTGAACAGGATTGCATCATTCCCTCCTCCATTAAAAGGATTTGTGCTCATTTCCAAGCCTTCTAAATGACCGAACTCGTTTATAATTTGGTTTTCATGCACTCTTCGTAACCTTGGCATAAAGATACTCCCTCCAGGCTTAAACACATAACATTGTGACCCTTTATCCTTCCAAAAATACTCGCTGGGACTTTGCTGAAAGCCAGCAGCTTCTAAGGCAAATGGTTTCGATCCAGCACACCTAATTCTCGTGGAAACGTGACCATATATTATGATATTAGTCCTCTTCAGATCAGGTGGTCGCGTAAAACCACACCCATACTCCTTCTTTAGTTTCGGATTGTTCTTGTCCACTCCAAAATCTTCCAGTCGGCATAACGGTTTATGTTGAAAAGTTGTGGAACATCCCATGGACGTGATGTTTTCTAAACTTTTCCTTATATTACTTCTGAATAGGATTGCATCATCCGCTTCTCCTTTAAAAGGATTTGTCCTCAAATCCGGACCCTCTAAGATGAATGCATCGTCTATACATGGTTTCGGCGCTGCTGTCCACTTCTCTAAGGTAATGTTTTTGTTGCTGGACACGCAAGACATTCCTCCTGGCTCAAAAACAAAGTGTGACAGCCTCTTGACGTGCCTTAGATGATCCATAATAGTGTGCTCAATCAAAAAAAGCAGGCTGGAGTTTATCAAAACAGAAAAATAAACCATGATTTTCACCTGTTTTGATCATTGTGTGCTCCTTTTCACGGACTGATTTTGATCTAATAAACTCTTCTTCTTCAGCCACATTTTCAAGAGGTATGAGCTCACTTGTGTCATGCGGCTTCTCTTTTTGGTTCAGCTCGTCGAATTGCTGATTTTCTACGAAAAGAACAACTAATTTATGTTCCTTCTCTTTGATCTCTTCAATTGCAGCAGTTAAGGATTGACTTGGGACTAGAATCAATTGATTGAAGTCCTCTTGGACTGCTTGCAGCTTGCTCTCAGATTCGACATCAAGCTTTTCTGCTTCTTTGGGCGTTTGATTCTCCATGAAAAACGCAGAAGATGCGCTTTGTTCTTCGTCCTTTCTTTTGCTGATTTTTACTGAGGATCTCGTGGTCTCCTTGCTGGTGGTTGGATGCTCCATCCTTTTATCGCATTCTGGTTTCGATGTCAGTCTTCTAACAACTTCCGTAACCACGTATTTCATCTCATATTCAGTCAGTGTCACCATTACGGGTTTCTTTCTTTTGCTGAATTTTTCAGCCATAGTTTCCTGTGTAGAGATGAACAAACTTGATGAAACAAATTAGAATAAGTGTTCCCCAACAATCAGAATTGAAAATCGCAGTAAGATAAGATGAATAACTGTGATCTCTAATTCAGTTGCTCTGATACCACTTGATGGAATCTTTGTTGACTCTCGGTTGATTAAATCCCTGAATCTTTTAAAAAAGAGATCTAAAACTTTCTGTTTGGTTTTTCTTTGGGTTTTTGATTATAAAGAAAAGAAGATGAAAGGTAGAAGATGGATGAAGAAGATGATAGATGAGAATCGATGGATTTGGTGAATGGGTAGAAGGATAGATAAATCTTTAGATCGGGTGAATGAACTCCCTTTTTGATCTTAAAGATAAAGCTTTTAGAGAATGAACTATGTAGCAATGAGATGTTCGATGATGAACAAGGGTTTCAAAATCTTTGTGATGAAAAAAACAACTTTGATAAAACTTCGATGATCTAAAAGTCTGTAGATACATAGTTTAAATATAAAATAAAAGTTTTACTAATCATATCCCCTTAATTCGAAATTACTAAACCAAAAATTAAATAAAACCAAGCCTAAAAATAAAAACTAAAAACCAAGACAATATAGATGTTGATCGAATCTTGGTTTGGTTCTTCAATGGAAATCGGTTCTGGTTTTGGATAAACCAATGCAAACGGTTTTTGGAGCGTCTTGGGCACATGATCCAGAATGTGATGCTGAGGATTCTTGGATGAATTGGACGCCTAAGACACTCATCTTGACGGTGAAATATGGTTGGAAAAATGTCCTTGCTATACATGGATGATCTGCTCTTGAATTTACACGAACAGGCTTGACAGACGAGCTGAAAGCCTGCTGACTTTGAAAATTCATAACTAATTCTTCCCAGTGTCTTTTCAAGTGATTCTACTATTTCTTGATCCCTTGATGGCTTGAGAATCTAAAACATTTTGAATCATAGCCTGAAACCTTTTGGTGTGGTCGGAATATCAATAGGAGTGAGGATATGTCTGTTCTGCAAAAATCCTGATTCACCCAGATTGTAAGCTCCATAACTCTCAAGATTTTAATCTCGTTGTGATGAGTCCAGTTTCTAAAGATGCTCTGAGGAGTAAGATTTTCAGAACAATTGAGTTTGTTGCCTAATTCCCTTTGGTTGGTAAGATATGCTCCTTTGAAAGTGGTTGGGTCCATTCTGCGAATTGAGCTGAACAGGATTGCATCATTCCCTCTTCCTTTAAAAGGATTTGTCCTCAAGTCCAAGCCTTATAAATGACCAAACTCGTTGATAATTTGGTTCTCTTGCACTCTTCGTAACCTTGGCATAAAGATACCCCCTCCAGGCTTAAACACATAGCATTGTGACCCTTTATCCTTCCAAAAATACTCGTTGGGACTTTGCTGAAAGCCAACAGCTTCTAAGGCAAATGTTTTCGATCCAGCACACCTAATTCTCTTGGAAACGTGACCATATATTATGATATTAGTCCTCTTCAGATCAGGTGGTCGCGTAAAACCAGACCCATACTCCTTCTTTAGTTTCGGACTGTTCCTGTTCACTCCAAAATCTCCCACTCGACATAACGATTTATGCTGAAAAGTTGTGGAACATCCCATGGACGTGATGTTTCCTGATCTTTTCCTTATATTACTGCTGAGCAGGATTGCATTTAATGACTTCATAATGCCTCTGTGGAAGTCATTAAATGCTGTCTCCCACCGAAGTTTCCCTGAATGGACCGAGACCCATCCTTTCCTGAGGTTGAGACTTAGTTAATTTGGCTAACTTTCTCAGTTGGCCTTTGATTTTGCTGGGTCCATTATGATTTTGCAGGGCCGTCACCAGATGTGCCATGCCCTTCATCATCATAACCCTTTAGTATCCTTTGATGACAAGATGAAGGAAATAATGCTCTACAATAAATCCGATGTTGCGACTGACTTTCAAAGACAATTACCATTGTGGTTCATATGGTGTATCTGGAAGAGTCATAACTCACTTTTGTTTTAGGGAATTATAGTCCATGGAGGAAAGATGTACATTTAGCTATTGTTGATACAAAAGAATGGATAAAGGTTGTAGCTACAGAGGATCAGAATCGTAACACAAGATCATTCACCCAACATGGAGAATCTAAAAGAATGTTCAGAATGGCAGAAACCTATGATAAGTTGGATCAAAATGCAACCATGATTGTAGTTTTAGAGAAGCTCAAAGCAATACAACTGTTGGATGGCTAACAAGAGATGACACAAGAAGGTTTTTGGGTGCAGGACAAACAACTAATACGAGAGTAAATTCAGCTTTGGAGAAGCAGAGTTGCAGAGTTTATTGTTTGCGATGCAGAATTTATGGAGCAGAGGATATACAAAGGTGATACTAGAAGGGGATTGTAAAAGAGTTAAAGGCCTTGCTGATGGTAATAGCTACAATCTTAAAGCTGTTAATTGGGTATGTGAGATACAGAGATGGTCAAGAAAAGTTCAAAAATAATCTGTTTACTTGGTCACCACGAAGATCAAATATTTCAGCCGATAAGTTAGTAAAGACTAATGGACGAGAGATTGCATTTTTACATCTTATTCCTATATTCCTAGATGCACAAATGATACGATTCGTATGGATTCTTTTGTTTCAAAATAATCAATAACTATAGTTTTACGGGAGTGTTTTTAAAATTTTTTATATATATTCAATTTGTAATTGATCAAGTTCAGATTTTTTCAAGTATCAGGTTCAGAATTTTCGGTTATGATTGATCATGTTTAGATTTTTCAAGTATCTGGTTCGGAATTTTCTATTACTTCGAGTATCAGAATCGGGTTTAGGTTCCGAACTTTTATATTTTTCAGTTATTTCGAATTCCGGGTTTGAGATTTTTGGATTGTTTGGATACTCGTACGGGTACGGCTACAATTTTGTTTGGATAATACCTGATATCCGAAATATGTGAAACAAAAACTCGTTAGAGTGTTTAAAAGAAAAATATCAGTTGACTAAACTTAAATTTTTATAGTCTATATAAATTATATTTATAAATTTTAATGTCTTCAAGAATCTTTTGGTTTGTGAAGGAGTAATTATAGTTAGCTTTATTTCTTTTAATTTATTAGATACATTAGATATATTAATAAAACTTCTAAGATACATTCAATTTAAAAATCACAAATGAAAAGTTTGTGTACTTCTATTTTAATAGATAAGAAGTATGTGCTTTTAAATAAATAAAAAGACGATTTTTCTATATGTTCAAGATAATTTAAAAAAACTATTTCACAGTAGTTAGTTTGTATAATTTATATGACTAATGATTTTCACTAAATTTTTTAGTTGTCATTATATGGCAATTACATTATGTTGATATGTGAATTCCTTATGTCTATATTTCAAGGTTAAAATTTGTTTATGTGATTAAAATAGAATATTGAAAAAAATGGCTAGAGTAATTTTTTTATAAAAAATTAATAACTGGAAGGGAACACACTAAAAAAATATTTCTTAGAGGGATCAAAATTTTTCAAAATGTTAGTGCTACCTTTCGATATTCAATTTTTTCTAAATAGAATGCGATATTAGCTTTTCTATCACTGGTAAACATCTACCATGTAAATATAAAGTTTGTAGAGAGAAATAAATCTCCAAATTTTTTTCTTTATATAGTTATATTTTTTCATAAATCTAACTAGTTTTTTGAATAATATATGTGAATAATGGTAAAGATTATATGAAATCATATATAACAGTATACTTTTAAGATTATATGAATTACTGTTTAGAAACTATTAAGGTCATGTGAAATCATTAATAACCGTGAACATCTAAATTATTAGGTTAAATATACAATAATTAGAAACATGTGGTTCTTCCTTCAATGTTCTTCGCATTTCATTAGCTAACAGTAGCTTTATTAGTCATCTCTTCATTCTTTCTTCAAAATTCATGCAGTATATCTGCCTGAAAAATTCTACTTATCGGCCTATGACAAGTTGTACAAAAGATATGTTTTAGTCTTAGTATCTGAATTGCTTGAATTTCATGTTGATAGATAAGTTTGGTGTGTTAATATGGATAAGATAAAAGAAAACCTAAAGCCTCGTGAATGATAAAAACAATACATTTTGGACAAAGGTCTACATAAATCTAGCCTCTTTTGAACAATCAAGTCGACTTGTTGATATCCCAGGTTCTAACCCAAAAAGACACTGCAAGTTTAAAATAAACACAATAATATTTCGTAGATCGAATTCACAAAGACGAGTTACACACTAAGAACATTAGTTTGGATCAAACTAGAAGACACTAAGTTTTGTTGTCTTTTTTTCAAATTGCCATGTAAATAAAAGGAATTAAGTAAAAACGATGTAAATTCAATGGATTAAAAATATCAGGCATCAGAGAATTCACAAGAAATCAGATCGTGAATGCAATAAATTTATCAGGAAATCAACTAAGCACAATTCTAGAAATCAAAAAACTAATGTCTAATTTTACACTCTTGTGGCTTCAATTACTATGTCTAACAACTTAAAGAACTAACTCATGTTGAGCTAAGGAAATTAAACATGCATTAAGTTCGAGTTTTAATATGTTCATTAAGCACCTTAACATCAACTATATTTGGCTAATGATACTTTTTTCGCAAGTATTCTATTAACATTCATTGTATTCTATTAACCTAAGATCGTGAAGTAGGTGATCGATCAAGTTCATGCAACAAGAACAATCCAAGTGAAGAATTCTATTGATGATTCCATAGTTATATAAAGCCAAACATTCAATTTCATCAATTCCTTCGAAACCGTAAAACCTAACAATGGATCTACTCATACATAATCAAAGAAACATATAACATAGATAAAGAGAAATCTATAATGAAAAATAAATAGAATAGGGTTTATGAATCTTCTCTAAAGGTTTCAAAGTCTGAGATCCGTCTATTTAATAGCATACAAAGAAAAAACTCAAATGTTTGTGAAAAATAATATGTATTAACCTAATTTTTGTATGAGAATGGTATTTACAGGGCAAAAAGGAAATTCTGAAAATTATGTCTAGCAAGGAATCGATCGATCTGAAGAGAGGATAAATCGATCACTTTCTCTGGAAAAACTCCTTCTGCTTTAGTTCTGCATGCGCTTCGTTTTGTCGTCAGCTTAGCAGGTGTTCACAAAAATGTCCATAACTTTTTATGGCACTGTTAGATTGGCTTCAAACTATCTCCATATGAAACCTATCTCACGTGGCTATATTTTGCCAAAATTTCAGCTCGATCCAAAGGTGGAATTCGTTTTGAAAAAGGATAATTTCTGACACTTCATCACGATCGTGCATATCCAAACATCTGTTTTTGTCCAATTCACTTCTTTTCTCTTAAAACAACCCAAAATCTGTAAAAGCAAAGAACACTAAAAGACTCCAAACAGTATAAAAAACATATTAAAACACCGTTACAAGTTAGTAAAAAACTAGATATATCATCTCTCATCCTTTTCCCAAATATAATCTTTTATGTAACTTCTTCCTATCTACTACGTGACTACCAAGTCCTAGCCGCCATCTTCGTGTCAGTAACTTGATAAAAATATGTTCTTCCTCATTCATTATTCTTCCTTTTTCACATACCATAAATTTTTGAATAGAAATGAAACAAGTATATTGTTTGTTATCCTTATGTTTATGGTATGTTGCAATGGGTCTACTAGCCCTTTGCTACCTATGTCCCGCATATGTGCTCCTTTTTCGCGAGTTAGAAACTTGACAGAAGCACTCGATGTACATTAGAGCCTACACCCGAAAATGGTTGGGATGTTCACTTTGTGGTTCAATAAATTATCTGAACATCTGAAATATGAAATCTTGCAAAATAAAAGTAAAGTCTATAAACAAATATAGAGGGCTTTGTATAAGCCCGTCCAAAAGATGAAGATATAAAAGAAAATAAGGGAGTTCCTTTTTCTAGCCACCTAATTGTGTTAGGCTTCCTTTCTCTCTGCATGGACTCGAGCACCTCATGAGTGGGGAAAAAGAACTCAACGGTAGTTCGCTTTTTTGGCAGTTTTTCACCTTATGGAGTGCTCATTTTGCGAAGTTAGGGGGCCAATCATATTTTCCAGATTACCTCCTTGATTCACAACACTTTCGTTTGATAGGTTGATAATATATTTGTTAGGTTTGGAATGTGAATGAAATCGACTGGTCGATAGTGCTTATTTTAAAATGTTTAATTATTGTGTGAAATGTCATATGGCATGCCCTTTGTTCGTCGGAAAATCAGAGCATCTATGCCCTACTTGCAACAATCTCATGAATTCCATAAACACAACTTTGGAATGGGTCATTGAGACCCTGAGTTTATCCAATAACACTACAAGAAAACAGTCAATTTGCGAGGAAAAAATGCAGTCGCAAATTTTCGTGGAATTTGCGAGTGACTTGCAAGGAAAATTTGGTTACTCGCAAGTTGATCGCAAAATTGTTCGGAAATATTTTACTCGCAAATCAGTCGCAAATTTGCGACTGATTTGCAAAGATAGTTACTCCCACGAAAAATTGCGAGTGACTTGCTAGGAAGAAGTGAGAGAAAATGTTTTACTCGTAAGTTGGTCGCAAATTTTTCGAGTAAAGTGCGAGTGATAATTTCAATTGCAAATTTGCGAGTAAAGAGTGAAAGAAAGTTTTTCCGTCGTAATATGGTCGCAAATTTCTGAAATTACACGTTTTTACCAAGAGTAACTAATATTTTCGAGGAAGATTTCACTCGCAAATGCCTAGTAAATTCGTAGCAGATTCCTAGCAAATCTTGCTTTCGCAATTTCCAAGCAAATCAGTAGCAAAATATTTTTATAAATACAGCCCTCCACCCTCCCATAATCTTCACCAAATCGCAATTCCAAAAAAAAAATAATAACAAAAAAGGTCGGTTTCGGAGCACGAAATTTTCGCCTTGCGAGGATGGATGTATCAATTGGTTTTGATACAATTAGTTCCATAATGCTCAACAATGCATTATTTGACCTGAAATAATTTGAAATACCATAAAAAGAAGAAGATACCTCTAATCCTTAAGAATAGTGTAAAACACTAAGTAAACAAACTAAAATCCTTAGGAAAAATATGTAAAATCGGATGTTATGAGTGTCAACTGACTAATTATTTTCTTTTGAACATCGGGAGGAACCATCCGATTTATCAACACATAGATTCCTTCATCACTTCCACATCGTCTTCTACCACAAATTATGTGCTTTCATAGACGTGAATGTGCTCTCTTACCAAGTCGATGTCAAGTGCGACCTAATGATTTCCTTTTATTTAATAGAACATGTACATGTGGTCAATATCGGCAAGACACCTTTTGTTTGTCACGCATTCTTGAGGATGTTAATCGTTAAACACTTTAGTGTAAGGCTTTCTTGAAAATAATTTCTTTGGGTTATACTTGTAATTGTAATCACGAACCTATTCATTCACGAACGATTGATCCAAGAATTCAATTGGTAAAGAACAATACGATGATGGATCATGCATAGACCTTTTATAGAACAAAGCATCTTACTTTAATTTTCGAGAAAAAGAGTAGTTATGAATATATAAAAGTATTATTTAATGAGGAAGATTTTAAGTTTGTCATTTGAATATGTTAGTGAAACTAACCAAATCATCCAAACATCCATAATCTTTTGTAGTCATTCTTTCATGAGAGTAATAAGCTTCTTGTAGAATTCAATAGATGTTGCTTTCGTTTCATCCCTTAAAATGACCATGAATGGTAAACAGTGTCAACAACAATTATTTACAAGACACTTAACTATTAAGAAAGGAAAGACCGAAGACATAATGACTTACTCATCATGCTCCTCAAAGTCCATAAAGTCCTTTAGTTTTTGAAGATTTTCCTTTTTCTGTCTTTCTCAGAGCAGAACATATCATACGAGGCTATAGATGGAGTTATACCTTTAAGAATGTGTTTAATTGCAGGGTTCTCAATGAAGGGCCTACAAGCATAATCACCTGTCACTTGTGGCTTGCGTTTGCCTAACAAGGTACCTTCTCATCCAAACAACCAACTGAGGCTGGCATGGGATATACGAAAATGTATATCGAGAAGATGTATGAATTTAACTTAACGCAAAATGCTTAAATATACCCATCATGACCTTTAATGCTTTGTCAAATATTTCGTTATTCTTCCAACCGATGGAGTTTGAAAATAGTACCGAAGAAGAGCATTTTGCTTAGTCGTTACCCTTAGCACCTCGGTTATTTTACTGTGAACCACATTAGTTGTTTTATTTTGATGTTTCTCTCCTTTATTCGTTGAGAGAAACAAAAATTTTATGTTATCTTGCCGTATAACCTTTCTCGCTACTGTCCGTGACAACATTTCGCTACCAAGTTGTACTATTTTTGGTGATTACCATTGCAAAACAAAACAGAAAGTGTAAACAACATTCATCATCAATTTCGAACATAAAAACAAGTAGTAACATACCATAGCGTTAGTGTGAATTTCATTACTACGTTTGCAATGAAGTTAGCTGCTTCTTTCGTTTTAGTTGTTTGAGACTACTCTCTTAGATGATTCGCTTTATTCTCTAACGTCTGCTATCTTTTTAGCATATTCTAACTCTATGTGTCTCACTCTTTTATCTAGTTTGACATCAATTGCAGCCTCAAAAGTACTTGCTACCTTGGCAGCAACGTTCATATCAATGTTCTCAACATTTTCATCTAGTTTGTTCAGTGATTTAGTGAGTCCAAGGATGGTCATTTCCACATATCGTAGTTGGTTCTCGCCACTTACCGACAATAAGGCATGATAAGAAACACACAAATAAAAACATTAAGAAACCTTACATAACTACCACTTCTACTCATACTTGAAGTTCTTTTATCTACCGTGGATTTTGTTCATCCTTCTTCACCATGCTGACGTCCCAACTTCACAAATATCCATATGATTGACATGTGATCTCTGTTTTTTGATTGATGATTGAAGCTACCCAAGCATTTTCATCTAGAAGATCATGAAATATATCTTTGATTAAGTTGTCCAAGTTTTCATCTTCATCGCCGTCATTCCATTTAGGATACATGTCTTCCTCTCGCTTCACAATTAAATGCCTAAAATACACCTAATTGAAAAATTAAACTAATGAAAAATTTAACAAATCTATGAATGACCATATTTTAAGTTATTAAACTACAAAATTACTAATGCTTGCCTTCGTGTAGACATTCTTCTCTTCTGAAAATAAGTCCTTGAACTTGAACTGCGAACGGGATCCACTCCAAGAAAATAAATTAAATTTTTTTTCATCTCTTCTATTTCCGTAAAAGTTTTCTAAATTAGGAACTGAGTCATATGCCTATATGAGCAAAAAAAATAGACATCTATGTAGTGTCTACGACTTCCTCTCTTCGTAATTGACCACTTTAATAGAATCTATAAACTTACAAAATGTCACACGACCTAAAGATACCACTCAAAATCTCTCCACAAAATTTTTGTTTCGCACAATCCTAAGGGGCTCTACTAGACGGAAAAATGACATGAAAAAAATAATAACCTCATCGTCCTTCTCTTATCAAAACTCCAGCTCTTGCATCTTAACAACCCCAATTTCAATTCATTGAAGTTTGATCCTTCGATGTAGAAACATCCATTTCACCCAAAAAAATCTCTATGATCAACAATCCATTTTTCAAATCTGTTAAATGAGTCGCAAATGAGGCTGGTAATCTCTACAAATTCCTATAAAAACCGAATTGGCTGCTCACCAATCAAACACCATATTTTGTTTTTTCTTTTTAATCCTCAATTGATTTGTTTGGAAGGAGTGCACAACTGTTTCCGACCATATGAATCCTTTCTCTAAGCTTTAAAACAACTCCAATGGAAAAAATCTTCAAATAATCTCATACATCTGCCTCATGGCTTCTTCCACCTTTTTAGTGTGGACAAATAGCATATGTGATTCATACTTCTGTTTTGAATAGGTGTTTTTCCCTTTGCGTAAAGTCATTAAGGGTAGTTCATCTAAAAGCCTGATGAAGCCGCCATATCTACCAAACCAAAACACAAATTTAATAATTGTATGAAAATGCACAAATTTGACATCGATAAACAAGTAAAGTTTCCAATATAATATTTAGAAAAAGCTTTATGGATGGTTGTGTACACTCCTCTATATCTCATAATAACAAGGTTCGTCATTCTCTAATGATTTGCATATTTTTTTTTTCTCTTGCACATGTACTTATTAACTCACTTCAAGCACAAGCTTTCACCATCTCAGGGAATAATAGATTCAACACAAAAAACAACATGAAGCCAAAATTGAGGCGAGTTAGGTTATGAGACTTTTAAAATAAAAATGCAATCGACTTAACTCTTACGACATCTCTAGCTCTACTCTAATTTTTCATTCCAGACATCATTTTGAAGTAAATTATACTCCAACATCACTTCATTTTTAACACCAAAATCTAGTATCGGTTAGGGTTATTCTATTTATAGAGTAATCTACAAATGGGGTTGACTTTTTATTTTATTTTATAGGATGGTTTTTTAAATTCTAGATGTTTTATTTTATACTTAATTTGAATTTTATAATGATACACTAACACTAAAAATAATGATATTCTACAAAAGATTAGTTAAATAATTTTAAATGATAGATACACAAACTACTATGATAAAAAATAACAAAATTAAAAATAAATAATATAAAATAAAAGATTTTATATTGGAAACTTTATTAGGAACTGCATTAAATGATCATTTGTGAAAAAATTCTACTGCCCATTATAAACTAAATTATGCTATCATCTATATTTTATTATGTATTGTATTTTTATTTATGTACTAAATTTTTAAATTAAATAAGATAAAATTACGCACCTAACAGGTAAATGAAATTGATGCACAATTTATCAAATATATGAATGACTAAACTTTTGAACTATCAGAATTACTAACGCATGTGTTCATGTAGTCTTTCACCAAGAGTAGAAAGTAAGCTCACCTTCTATATTTTGCATTAGCCACAACATTTTCCTTAAATTGCTTGTATCGACTGACATGAGGAAATGTTTCAATGAATCCCACCCACCATGTATCTACGATTTTTTCGTTGAGTCTGCAATGGTCATATAGATTTTGGAACTTCTGAATATAAGGAAATTAAGATCGATGGAAAAAAAAGAGAAATTGTACTTTCGTTTGGAAAATTTAAGTATGTCAAGCACAATACCAAAAGGTGATCTATATAGAAAATAAAAGATGAAGATGGAAACCATGTGAGTTTGTTGTGAATAACCTCAAACTTATTAGGATTTTCCTAGACTCGTTTAAGGGTGACCTCAAATTTAGTGTTTCTCCACAAATATATAATCTTTGCAACAAATTTATCAAAATCAACATACTTTTTCTAAGTCAGTTTTAAGGCAGAGATGAAATTTCTACATATTCTTTTCATCTCGGCTACATATCTTCAAGATGTCCGTAAAGTCTACAATGATTCCAGAGATTCTGAATATTTAGAAACAGTAGTTGTTTACATATGCGAGATATTTTCAAGAAGTCTACAATATTATTGGAGAGCCTACAATGGTCGTGTAGATTCCTAAGTTTCTGAATATAATGATATTTATATCAATGGATAAAAATGAGAAATCGTGCCTTCGCATGGAAAATTTAAACATGTCAAGCACAAAACAATGATTTATATATCAAGTCGAAGATGAAGATGACAACCATGTGAGCTTGATGTGAATATCCTCAAACTTATCAGTATCTTCACAGAAGTATTTAAGGATGACATAAGATTTAGTGTTTTTCCACATCTATGTCAGCCCAGACATCATATTTATCGAAATCATCGTACTTTTTGCTAAGTCAGTTTTAAGGTAAATACACAATTTCCATTGAGTCTCCTCATTTCAACGAGATATTTTCCAAATTTCCATAGAGTTTTCAATGATCCCGTAGATTCTGCAGGTTCAGAGTCACTGGTCATTTACCTCTCTGAGATATCTTCTAGAAGTCTAAATTGTTTTGCATTGTCTATAGTGGTCGTGTAGATGTTGTAGTTTCCGAATGAATGGATAGTTAGATCGATGGACCAAAATGAGAAATCATGTTTTTGTATGGGAAGTTTAAGCATGTCAAGCGCAATACCAAAAGGTGATCTATATAGAAACCATGTGAGTTTGATGTGAATATCAACAAACTTATCAACATCTTCACATATTTATTTTCAGGGTGACACCATATTTAGTGTTTCTCCACAAATATATAATCCTCGACAGCAGATTTATCGAGATTAACATATGTTTGGCTAAGTGAGTTTTAAACCAGAGTCTTCAAGTTTCTCATAGAGTCTAAAATGAAATCGAATATTCCACCAGTTCAAAATTACAAATCATCTTCTTCTGCAAGATTGCTTCTACATGTTTTCAAGTTTCTCGTAAAATTTGCGAGCTTATCATAAGTTTTGCGAGTTTATCATATAGTCTACGAAATTCTCTTTGATTTTTTAAATGATACTGACAATTTTGCATGTTCATAATTACAAGTCATCTTCTCCTGCGATTTTCATCTAAGCGTCTCAAAATTTCTCGTAGACTATGGGTTCTTATCGAAAATTCTGTGTGTTTATCGTATACTTTGTGTGTCTATCGTAGAGTTGATGAGTTTCTTGGAAAGTAAAAAATGATAGCAAAGGTTATGCTACTTCAGAATGACAAGTCATCATCTCTTGTTGATGTCTTCTAAATGACTTTGAGTTTCTCAAGACTGTGTAAGCTTATCATATTTTATGTAAGTTTCTCGTAGATTTAATATGATAGCAATGTTTATGGCAATTCAGATTGACAAGTCAATATCTTCTTCAGGGAAATATCTTTTAGACATCCTCGAGTTTCTCATAGAGTCTTCGACTTTCTGGTGGAATCTTCTCATAGGGTTTTGAAGTTTCTCATACTGTTTAAAATGATAGCAAATATTGTACCAGTTCAGAGTTACAAGTCATATCTTCTACGAGATATTTCTACATGTCTTTGCATGGTTACCATAAACAATTACTGCATTGCTTTTGGTAGCTCTATAGTCTACATGGTTTATATCACTAATGAAGAAGCCAACTGACATGAGTTATGTGTGTCATAACTTCTTCTTATATGTTCTCATTCTTAAAACTGAGGCTTTTATCAGATTGTCGAACGTCAAGATTTTCATTACAAAATAACATACTTGTTAGCAATGGAATTCTTATTAGCATTAGAAAATAACATATTTGTTATTTAAGTTAGGTATAAAATCACATTACATAAGCATTACAAAATATTTATAAGATTACTATGAATCCAAACTATTATAGATTGATAATTTTAAATAAAAGTACTTTTATCAAATTTTAAATAAAGATTTTGTTTTTATCAA
This sequence comes from Anastatica hierochuntica, assembly GCA_900406275.1. Classification (NCBI taxonomy): domain Eukaryota; kingdom Viridiplantae; phylum Streptophyta; class Magnoliopsida; order Brassicales; family Brassicaceae; genus Anastatica; species Anastatica hierochuntica. The sequence goes on from OVAN01003067.1 coordinate 15,422, forward strand.
ACTAATCTAAAATATTTCATGTCTTTGTTATCTGTTATTCAAATCATATCATCTTTTATACCAGTGAAATTAAAACAAATAAATTTATTCACTGATGTTACTCCTCAATTTATAGTAAAGATGTGATTATTTTTAACTTTAGTTGATACACTTTTTTAATATAAGAGCATAGAAAAAGATCAATCTATTCCATTTAATGTGTAGCATATGATTTATTGTAGATTTTAGCATTAAACATAGCACAATCTACTATTAACTACATAAATAATAAATTATCTCTTATAACTGTAATGTTTGTGTTGATTTACATCGTATTAAGTATTTGTCTTGAGATTAGTTAGTGATATAGAATCATGATTGAAGTAGATTATAGATGTAACTTATTCCTAACATTTGTTATAATTTGATTAGCATTGAGATTCACAAGCATCTCCAAGAAGAACGGATAGCTAGAACTTGGGGTATGATCGCCCACAGTTTGCCAAATATGTAGGCATTGGTTATGACCAACGCCAGAAACTAGCTCATTGGGGGGCGGGAACTTAAGGTTTTGCAGCCAGTTAAGGACAACATGGACTTGATCGTTTACACATTTAAAGCGTGCTTATTGTCAGTTATTGCGCGATTAAATCGACAACAAAGCTTTAAATATATATAAGCTTGTTTCTTAACAATCACACAATACCACAAGTATATGACTATGCTATTGTAGTACTTTAAGGTTGAAACACAAGGGGCACGTCATGCTAGAATAATCCAAGCTTTGAGAATCCACAATTCATCCTAATCTAAGCAAATCAAAAGGGGTTTTGATTCCTAGAAATCCACTAAGCAATTAAAAATAAAAACAATAACATAAATAAGATAAACAAAGTAAAGCTAGAAAGTAAATTAAGCAAAAAAAAACAAGCATTAATTAAATAACATACACGTAATTTAAAGACAAGTAAAGTGATGGATTAAGGGTGGATATAATTGAAGAGACTAACAAGATGGTAATAGTGGTGTTAGGTCATGCTATTAAGAGCAATTCTATGGTCAAAGATATTATAGCTTATTCCACTCTCATGGTAATAAACAATTTCCTATATGATGCAATCACTCAACTCTCGCTTATTGTAGTTGAAAAATCAATAGGAATCATTAAGAACAAGTCGATTTAGTCATTAAACTCCCTAGAAATCAACTATCCTTGGCTAAGCTAAGTTTAGCATGGATTAAGTTCTCCTAGGCATTTCATCGAACAACTCTCGGGCGTGAAATGCATAAAAGTCAAGATTCATTCAAATCAAGCATTAAGACCTCATAATCCATTAAAAACTAAAACTAAAATATCCTTAACACCATCATTACAATCCTATCTAGACAAATCTCAAACACCCAAGATCCATATAAAGAACCGATTCACAAAGCATAAAGAAAAAGAGAGGAAAAGAAGAAATAGAAAGCATAATATACAGATTCAGGTTTTGATTCAAGATACAAATATGAAAGAGAGACTTTTGATCTTAAAGATCAAGATGAAAGACTTTAAACATTCAAGAAAATTTGTCAAGAAGAAGAGTTATGTTCTTTGAGGCTAAGAGGGATATTTATACAAGTGGGAGTGTAAAAGGATTGCCCTAATGAAACTATCTGCACGCACGCCATTATCGGCCCTGTGTATGTGGCTATCGGTCCATTACTAATAGTGGCATGCATGGGACAGAAAACTGTCTAACGCTTGTGGCTATCAGTCTCGTGCATGCTACTATCGGTCCATGACCGATAGTGAGCTGCATTCGGCAGTTTTTGGCTTATTCTTTACTCCTTTGATGACTCATTTGCTTCCACACTTCCCATATGTATCTAATACTTCTTTCCCTTGATTATTTTTAATCCCTTTGTTTAGTGATAATTTTATTGGGGTGTTTTTATGTGGCTTCGGATGATTTTAATTTCATCGGCTCTTTGCTTCTTGAGATTATCGGTATAACTACCTGTTTTTAGCTCCGGAAAGAACATTTCCACTGTTGGCTTTATTTTCTATGATTTATGTGATAATATAACCGATTAAATGACAAAAAAAAATTGCTTATGCAAGCAACATTAAAAGTCATTTCTCTCGTTTAAAGTTATTTAATTCATAGTATTCAACCCATCTTTATATTGAGATAATTCTATCTCTTTTTTGAGGACCTATCTATCCAACATTATTATCTCTCTATTATTAATTGGGAAATTTATTTAAAGGAATAATCTTTAAATCGTTAAAAGTTCTAACATAGGTCATTGGAAATAAAATACATAAAGAAAAGAAAAAAGATTCAATAATAGTAGAACAATATTAATACAATGTTAAAAAGAAATTTGCAACCAAGAACTAACTAAATCAGGTTACCAAATAGTCCATCTAGATTCTCTCATACTATCCATAAAATGAAAAATTTAATTTTTCTTTTTTAAATCAACAAATTAAAATTTTTAAAATTTTAAAATAAGTGAGAAAAGCTTATAAATTACTTTTATTTCTTATGATTATTATTAATATCTTACAATTTTTATTTTCGAATAATTTCAATAAAATATATTCCATAATATAAAGATATACTTCTAATTTTAGTATTAATATATAAATAATTAATGATGTAATATAAAAATCCAGATTTTTGAAAAGAAATTAAAAACGTAAAAAGGAAAAAGAAACAAAACACTTATTTAATTATATAAATAATTAAAAAATTTTGTTATAAATAAAAAAGTTCTGTAAAATTAGTAGAAACACAAAACATATTCGTCTCTAAAACCATGTTAACCCTCTTGCCAAAACACTTTTTAAATGTAGTGATTTTCTTCAAAACGTAGTTTCCTTTAAAAAAATTTATAGTTTTTAATGTATTACTAGAATTGAAAATTATTTTCAATGAAAAATTATGAGTCAACTTACCATAAAGTAATTACGACTGATATTGTTCATGCAGATTAGATATGTGACTAACATTGAAAATGTTTAAACTTAATTATATATTTACAAACTAAAACATAAAATATGATTGGATAGATTTCAAAAAAGTTAGTCAATTCAACTTATGTTTCACTACAACAAAATGGTCACTTTGCAATATCCCACAAGGAGGAATTTGAAGCGTCTTTATTTACAATGCAATTTGCAACGAATTCTTGTCAGAATATATATCCGTCGTTAACTAACTTCGACTTCGTCGTTAAATTGATGTCACTTCGCTACAAATTAATGACGCCGTAATGACAAATTGTAAATTCGTTGTTAATTGGTCGTACTTTTACGTCACTTTAATGACCAACTTTATCGATATTATTTAACTACCATTTAACGATGAAGAGAACATACGTCGTTACTTTTTCGTTATTTACGTCGGTTTAACAACCAACATTTTATGAATCGAATTAATGACTTGTTTGCAAGATTTAGATTAGTAGGTTAGCATGTTTTAATTGTTGTTGAACTTTTAATGTGATGACTAATATTTTCGTCGCTAAATAGTTGTCATATGCTTGTTAAGTTGAAGTTAAAATTTTCGACATTAAGTTGTTAATTTTTTTAAAAATTTGATGCTAAATTTTCAGCCTCTCTTTTCGACGTTAAGTTGTTGTTAATTTTTGTTGTAAATTTGATGCGAAATGTTGAGCCTCCTTTCTATAAATACACCAATCTTATTCCATTCAAAAACACACCTCATACTCTTCTTCTCTTTACCAATACAACTTCCTCTCTCTCTCTCTCTTAAACATATATTTTAGAAAAAAATGTGTTTTCATGACTTATATGAAATCCAGCAATGGATGTAAATGCACAAAGATTCAGACAGAACGGTGACAAGATTTCCTCAAATGGCTTGAATATTCATGCATCAGGCCTCAATGCTACTGATCATTGTAGACAACAGTAAGATTTTTTGTCCATGAAAGAAATGCAAGAATACAAGACTTACTCTTGTTGAAAATGTGTGGAAGCATTTGTTGAATAGAAGATATACACCACACTATTTTATTTGGTTTTAACATGGAGAAACCTATTGTCGTAATGTTGCTAGTACTAGTAATAGTAATTATAATCCTCAATCTGCAGACAATGTCAAACCTACTGTTATTCATGATCATCATCAATTTGTGTTTGCTAGTTATCATCATGAAGATAATCAACATGATCGGATTGGTTACATGGTTAAAAATACATTCCATGAAGCCACTACATTCCTATATTGTCATAATATTGTCGAGAAACCTAATTTAGACTCAAAAAGATTTGACGACATGTTGGATGCTGCAAATTAACCACTGTATAAAGGATGTAGAGAAGGACACTATAAATTTCCATTAGCTGCTATGATGATGACCACTAAAACTGATCATAACTAAGATGAAGTATGCAAGGATGATTGGGCTGATTTGTAAAAGAGTATTTACCTTTTGATGATTTGACTGCTGATATATATATTATGAGATTCAAAAGTTGGTTTATAGTCTTTGACTCCCATCAGAGATGATAGATGTTTGTGTCGACAATTGTATGTTTTTGGAAAGATGATAATAAGCTGCAGGAATGTCGACTATGCTAAAAGCCAAGATATAGGCTGCAAGGTGTTGGTCGAACGAAAATACCATACCAAAGGTTGTAGTATGTACCTATAGCCGATAGATTGAAGTGAATGTATCAATCAGAAAGGACATCTACATCAATGAGGTGGCATGTTGAACATTCTTAGATAGATGGAGAGGTTACCCACCCATCAAATGCGAAAGAGTGGAGGCACTTTAACACGGTACACCTTGATTTTGCTAGACAAAAAGGTAATGTTTATTTTGGTTTATGCGCAGATGGATTTAATCTGTTTGGTATGTCCGGATAGACAATATTCTTTCTAGCCAATAATCGTTACGCCATAAAACCTCCCATAGGAGATGTGTATGAAAAGAGAATTTCTATTTTTGAATATTAATTCTTGGGCCTAAGCATCCAAAACGCGCACTTGATGTTTTTCTACAACATTTAATTGAAGGGTTGAAGCATCAATGGCATAGAGGAGTTCGCACGTATGATTGGTCGAGGAGAAGAAATTTCATGATTTGGGTAGTGTTCATGTTGACAATAAGCGACTTCCTTACGTATGGAACGTTGTCAGGTTGCACAACACATGGAAGTTTATCTTGTCCTTATTGGCTACAACGTAAAGAAGCATTTTAGCTAAAGTATGGTAGGAAACTATGTTGGTTTTATTGTCACCATCAATTTCTTTTTATTAACCACCCTTACAGAAGAAACAGAATATTGTTTAGGAAGAATAAAGTTGTGCGAGTGCCTCCACATGTGTATCTATATGGCAAAAAAATTAAGGCCCAAGCTAATCATTACGGGGCTCTGTATACAACACCACATGTAGGAAATCGGCATATTACTTCTAATATGTCTAATGGATACGTCTAATACCATAACTAACACAAGGAAAATATATTCTGGGAGCTTCTATACTGAAAAAATTATATGTTGCGATACAATCTTGATGTGATGCACATCAAGAATTTTTTTTTGATAACATCATGCATACACTTCTAAATGTGTAGGGAAAAACTAATTTACAGTCAAAACTTGACTTGCCTGCTCTGTTCTCAAGGAGTGAACTGCACATCGGGAAATGTGGAAAAGCACGAGTTCCCATCTTTAGATTGTCTTCAACGACAAAGTCAGTGTTGTTGCAATGGGTCATCTCTGACTTGAAGTTTCTTGATGGATTTTTCTATAAACTTTCATGATGTGCTGAGCATAATACTAAATTTTTAGGTATGAAAAGTCATGGTTGTCATGTTTTTATGCAATGACTACTCCCTTTCGCTCGTGCAGAACTTTAACTTCTCCTGAATAATATGCATGAAGCAATTACCGGTACAAATTTATATATGTATATAAAATTACAATTTACCAGAAGCATGCATTAAGCAACGACTATAGTGTGTATTTGATGTTTCAATAATTATTATTTTCAGGAATTGGATTGTTCTTTCGGGATATATGCACACAGATGTTGACAGAAGATGTAATTGGCCAACTTGATGCCAATATTCTAATCTTATTGTGCAACTTGGAGAAGATTATTCTGCCATCGCTATTTGATGTTAGGGAACATCTCCCTATACATCTTCTACATGAAGCGACAGTTGGGGGACCTGTTTAGTTCCATTGGATGTACCCTTTCGAACGACTCATGAAGCATCTTAAAAGGAAAGCAATGAACCTTGCAAAAATAGAGAGTTTTATTGTCACGAGAATTTTAACACAAGAGACATCTCACTTCACGTCGTTCTATTTCGTTCCTAAAGTCCATTTCACATAAAAGAGCCCCCGACGATATGATGATGGTGGCGTTGCACCAATACATGCAATCGAAGGTGTTCCAAATATATTTTTCCAGATTGGTCAGCTCAATGGAAGATTGAAAGAAGTTTGGTGGGGGAATGAACATGATTGTCATTACGCTCATACATATATTCGCTAAATTGCGACGAAATTCGCTTGTTTAAAAGGTGACAATTTTTATAGTCTTCAATTATTATAGTAAAGATGACTGTCGTTGCGCTCATACAAACTATATTTGTATGTAGTTGATTTGTAACTCAAGTTCAAGAACCTATAGAGGGGATATCAAAAGATGAAAATCGACACACGGAAAGCTAAACACTTTGTTCCCCGGTTAAAACACCAAGTAAGTCTCTTAATTTGTATGAATATGAAGTCAACAAACGTACTAACGCTTATAAAGCCTTAAATCAATTCTCAACATTGCGATGTTTTTAATTAAAAGATTGAGTATGAAGAGCAAGTATATCCAAAGTGGTTTCATGAGTTACTTCAATGTCACCTTACAAGGATAACACTTTGAACCCATGTATTTTAGCAAGGATATGCATTCTACGCATATGACTATAGCAAAAACAACAAACAAGAGTAAACTATGAAATTTGCGTAAGAGGGGAGATAGATTTTTATAGGATCTTACAAGAAATAATCGAAGTTCAGTTCCCAAGTCTCCTTCAGCTAAAATGTGTGCTCTTTAAGTGTGAGTGGTTTGATCTTACTTGGCAGAGATGTTCGAATTAACAACTATGGAGTTGTTGATGTTAACAAGGGGGAAGGTAAAACAAGTTCGAGCTGTTTATCCTCACATCACAAGTTGAGCAAGTCAATTTCATCTCATAACCCTGTGTGAAGATGATGGGAACACGTGGCTATCCATGATAAAGGTTGCTCTACATGGTCATATAGTAAGAGAGAAGGAATCGCCCCTCCAACATGAGACATATGTAGATATGCCAACACCGAATCAAAGCACAAATGGACCCCCATTTTCCACTCCTAAGCTCGACAGGGTTTGCGAGGAAGTACAAATTCACTTTTCCATTTTTAGTTATAACTTGTTTTATGATTTATTTTTAAAGTTGTGTTTTGATTTCGGTTCTAATATTCTGGATTTTTCTGTTTCAGTTTGCTCCCAAGAAAAAGGAAAAACTTTGGAAATGGGTTTAATCCATGAAGTCTGAGCTACTTTGTCTACAACTTATGGCAGCTTTCCAGCCCAAAAAGGTTTGCGGAAAAAGCTTCAGACAGCTCATGTCGAGGTTGCGAAGTTACAGACAAAGAAAGCGACGTATAATCAGCAGTTCACGAGCTATAATGCGGTATTCGACATTATTGCAGCGGACAACCCCAACTTAGCTTGTACTTGTCAGACTCGGCATGACCCTCGAGCACACCCAAGGTTGGATCTCGGGGCTTCATTAAGCCAACAACCGCGAACTACTGAAGAAGTCGATACAGCTGCTGCGAATTATTTTCATGATATTAATTTAGGGGCATGATGTTTAGAATTTTTATTTATTCTCGTAATTTTAAATTTTATTACAATTTATATATAACTAATATAAATATCTATTTAATTTAATTCTTTTACATATTATATATATATATATATATATTTAATTTAGTCATTTTTAAAATTTTAATGAGTTTTTCGTCAATTTGTCATTAGTTTTGAGAAAAATTAACATCGACAAAATAAAAATATGTCACAAATTCATCATCAAACTTACAACGGTATAATGTTGATTCCAATGCAAATTTTTTTATTAAATATTGACGAATGTACTATGATTTGCAGATTAACGTTAACGATCAATTTGTGGTTCAATCGATGGATATTCTAATAATATTTCGTTTTGATTCCACTATAAATTGGATTTTATTTTTCCTCAATTTAGCTTCAAATGAGAGATAATTGATTACTTTGTTAATAGATTGTTAAGCACCATCGAATATGTACCTACGCGTTTACGCCAAAATTTAATTAACGTCCACCTATTATCGACGATTTCGCTTTCGTCGCTAAATCTTCGTTAACAGGCTATTAACGACGAATTAGCGAGGAAATGTGTCAACACTATGATAACGACAAAAGCCAAAACGACATCATCGAGAATCAAAAGGAAATGGATAACAAGATGTTGGGCTCAAATCAAACAAAGCCCACTATGAGTAATGATCAACACGCTGCCGGTTTGCTCAACAACAAAACAGAGCAACGGTCTTTAAACTCAGAACAAGACAAAGGGAGAATGGATAAAGCAGAGGGAGCTCGTACAACAGTTGTGACTGCAGGAAAAAGGAATCAAATCTCACAACTATCAATGCAAAACCGTTTTAGTATTCTTGGATCAGTAAACCCTTCCTAATTGAGTGACATGTGTTGATAGATTAGGCAATAAGTTTTCTATATATGAACCTTAAAGATGTAATCTGAGAAGGCAATGAAGGAGATAATCATTCAGTCACATAAACTTGAGTATTGAGCTAAAGCTCAAATCCTTTCTCGGTATCAGAGCCAATGGCCGGATCCATGGAGCTCTATTCTCTTCCCACACTAAATATTACAAATTGCGTTACCATCAAGCTAACTCAAAACAACTACTTGTTGTGGAAGATACAATTCGAATCCTTTCTCTCAGGCTAGAGTTTGTTAGGCTTTGTCACCGGAGCTTTTCCACCACCAGCCACAGCTCTTCCTATCCCACACATTGAAGGCTACACAAGCACAATTCAAAATCCTGACTATTCAACGTGGGAGAGGACAGATAAAGTTGTGAAGTCATGGTTACTGGGATCTCTTTCTGAAGACATCTTGAGTGTGGTTGTAGGCTCTGTCACATCTCAAGAGGTATGGAATGGTTTGGCTAAACATTTCAATAGAACCTCATCATCTAGGCTCTTTGAGCAACAAAGACGCTTACAAACCATTTCTAAACAAAACCGCACCTTGGATGATTATCTTAGAGAGGTCAAAAACACTTGTGACCAACTATCTTCTATTGGTCATCCTGTCTCTGAAAAGATGATGATATTTGCTGCTATTCATGGTCTTCCAAGAGACTATGAACCTGTCATCACAGCTATTGAAAGTAATATGGATATGGTTCCAGGTCTATCCTTTGAAGATGTGACATACAAACTCAAAGGCTATGATGACAGATTGATGAGTTACTCAGAAAATACTGAAGTTGTTCCTCATGTTGCCTTCAACACTCTAAGAACTGGTTCTTATAACTATAGAGGCAGAGGCTCTTCCTTTGGTAGATTTGGAAGAGGCAGAGGAAGAAGCTTTTTCTCCACAAGAGGTTGTGGATTCCACCAGCATTTTTCCTCTCCTCAAAGGGTCTCAACTCAAATGAATGATGAAGAGAGACCAAAATGTCAAATTTGTTGCAAGATTGGCCATCCTGCCCTTCAATGTTGGCACCGTTTTGACAATAGTTACCAACCTGAAGATCTTCACACTGCTATGAGAGCCATGAGGATAACTGAAATCACAGACAACTCTGGTCAGGAATGGCATCCTGATACATGAGCCACTGCTCATGTCACAAACTCAGCACAAAGTCTACGTTAGTCTCAACCATATTATGGAACAGACAGTGTGATGGTGGGAGATGGAAATTTCTTATCCATCACACACATAAGCTCAGCTGATCTTCCAACGACATCAGGTATGATTCCTCTAAATGATGTGTTAGTATGTCCTGAAATAGCCAAATCTTTGCTATTTGTTTCAAGAATGACCTCAGATTATCAATGTTCATTCAAGTTTGATGATTATGGTGTTGTTGTTAAGGACAAAACCACAAAGAATGTCCTGACAAAGGGCAAAAACCATGAGGGATTATACACACTGGAGAATCCTAATGTTCAAGTCTTCTACTCAACCAGACAAGTTTCTACTTCTGATGAAGTCTGGCACCAGAGGGTTGGGCATCCAAGTCATCAGATTCTCCAGTGGCTTGTGCAGAAGAAGGCTATCTCAATAAACAAGAACACTAAAGGCTTATGTGATTCATGTCAGGTTGGAAAAAGTTCTAAGCTTCCCTTTCAAAAATCTACTTTTGTTTCTTCAAAACGGTTAGAGAGATTACATTGTGACCTCTGGGGTCCTTCTCCTGTATTGTATATTCAAGGCTTTAAGTTTTATGTAATACTCATTGACAACTATTCAAGGTTCAGTTGGTTTTTTCATTTGAAGCACAAATCATATTTCCTGTCTGTCTTCACTTCATTACATTTCAGAAACTTGTTGAGAATCAACTAAATACAAAGATCAAGACTTTTCAATATGATGGAGGAGGAGAGTTTCTAAGTCAAAAGTTTCTCAATAAACTCCAAAACTCAGGCATACAATAGTGTATCTCGTTTCCATACACTCTTCAGCAAAATGGCCTAGCTGAGAGAAAGCATAGACATGTGACAGAACTTGGTCTAACAATGTTGTTTCACAGCAAGCTTCCTCAACAATATTGGGTTGAGGCCTTCTTCACCTCTACCTTCTTGATCAATAAGCTGCCTTCTACATCTCTCATAGATCACTGCAGTCCTTATGAAAGATTGCTACAAAGGAAACCAGACTACTCTTCCCTTAGAGCTTTTGGATGTGCTTGTTATCCCACTTTGAGAGATTATATGGGCAACAAGTTCGATCCTAAGTCTCTGACCTGCGTTTTCCTTGGATATTCAAGCAAGCACAAGGGATATACATATCTATATCCACCTGACAGGTCGTGTATATGTGAATAGGCATTTCATCTTCAATGAACAAGCCTTTCCTTTCTCTCAAGTTTATGCCCATCTGATACCAAAAGCCAATACTGTCTTGTTAGAAGCTAGGAAGACAGGCTTTTCTGTCCCTTCCTATGATTCAAGACCAGCTGAGCATAACTCTTTTACAGCAGATCAGGCCTCTCAAGATGTAAGCCATCAAACTCAACCTTTTGTCACGATTGATTTACCTCATGAAGTTTCTGCAACTAAAACAGAACAAGAACATTATCCTTCCTTTACTGCTGATGATTTTCCACCTTTACCTTCAAGGAATACACCAGTCTTGACTACTACAGAGGTGAAAGCGTATCCTGAGTGTACGACAAAAATAGAGAACCAGAAAAACTCAACTCCAACAACCACTCCTTCTCCAACTCCAACAACCAGAACAACTCAACTCCAAGCTTTGATCTTGCTTCTATAGGCAACAATGCGCTCTCTACTCCTAGCAGGCCAGTCATCTCTGGTCACTCAACAGCAACTCAACCTGAAATAGAGAACCAGAACAACTCAACTCCAACAACCACTCCTTCTCCAGCTACCACTCACTTTCAAGCTGCCCCTCAATCTTCAACAACCTCACCAGCTACTACAGAATCATCAACTTCTCCATCTAATAATGAGCAGTCTTCATCTGTAAATCCTATTCAACATCCTATTGTTACACGAGCTAAATCTGGAATCTTCAAACCAAACCAAAGGTATGTCCTTCTCACACATAGAGTAACATACCCTGAGGCTAAAATTGTTGTTGCAGCTCTTAAAGACCCAGGCTGGACAGATGCAATGATAGATGAAATAGGAAATTGCTCTGAAACACACACATGGGATCTTGTGCCTTATGAATCATATATGAATGTCCTTGGCTGCAAGAAGGTCTTCCGTGTGAAACTAAATGCTGATGGGAGCCTTGACAAGCACAGAGTAGGAATAGTAGCAAAAGGATTTGACCAAGAAGAGGAGATTGACTATCTTGAGACATATAGTCCGGTTGTAAGAACAACTACAGTTCGTATTATGTTTCATTTAGCCACAATATTTGGCTTGGAGGTAAAGAAAATGGACGTCAAGAACGCCTTTCTTCATGGTGATCTAACTGAAGAAGTGTTCATGAGGCAACCAGCTGGTTTTATAGACAAGGCAAAGCTTGATTCGTATGTAAGCTCAACAAGTCTCTCTATGGCCTCAAACAATCACCACGAGCCTGGTTCAACAAATTCAGTGAGTTCCTTCTTGAGTTTGGTTTTAGCTGCAGCAAAAGTGATCCATCTTTGTTCATATGCATAAAAGAATCCGATATCATCATACTTCTGCTCTATTTTGATGACATGGCCATTATTGGCAATAGCTCAAGCCTTCTTGCTCATCTGTTAGAAGAACTTAGTAAACGCTTCAGAATGAAGGACTTAGGCAAGCTTCACTACTTCCTGGGAATACAAGTTTAATATCATCAACATGGGATGTTTCTCTCACAAAAAAGTATGCAGAGGATCTATTTACAATTGAAGCCATGACAAACTGCACTCTTGTCACTACATCACTTCCTCTCCAGCCTGACAAAGCCTCAGAGAAAGAAGAACTCTTTCCTAACCTTACTTACTTCAGAAGCTTGGCAGGCAAGCTTCAATATTTAACCCTCACTCGTCCTGATATTCAATATGTAGTAAACTTTGTTTGTCAGAGTATGCACGCCCCAACAACATGAAACTTCCAGCTTCTCAAACGAATCATGAGATACATAAAAGGTACTCTCACCATGGGCATATCCTTTAATAACAAAACAGACTGCAAACTTAGAGCTTATTCAAACAGTGATTGGGCTGGATGCAAGAATACAAGACGATCAACAGGGAGCTATTGTACCTTTCTTGGTCAAAATATTATCTCCTGATCTTCAAAGAAACAAGAAACAATGGCTAAAAGCTCCACAAAAGCAGAGTATAGAGCTATGTCAGAAACAGCCTCTGAGCTAACTTGGATAAGCTTCCTCTTACGAGAATTTGGTATCTCCTTGCCTGACACTCCGGAGTTGTTTTGTGATAACTTATCAACAATATATCTTACTGCTAATCCGACTTTCCATTCAAGGACAAAACATTTTGAGACACAACATCACTATGTCCGTGAGAGAGTTGCCTTGGGATCCCTGGTCGTCAATCACATTCCCTCCTCTCTTCAGTTGGTTGACATTTCTACTAAACCTCTTCCTGCAATAGCTTTTTGCAGTCTAAGATTCAAACTTGGAGTCGACATTCCACCTCCTCCAAGTTTCAGGGGGCTGGTAACGACAAAAGCCAAAACTACATCGTCCACAATCAAAAGGAAATGGGTAACAAGATTTGGGCTCAAATCAAACAAAGCCCACTACGAGTAATGATCAACACGCTGTCGTTTTGCTCAACAACAAAGCAAAGCAACGGTCTTCAAACTCAGAACAAGACAAAGGGAGAATGGATAAAGCAGATGGAGCTCGTACAACAGTTGTGACTGCAGGCAAAAAAAATCAAATCTCACAGCTATCAATGCAAAGCCGTTTTAGTATTCTTGGATCAATAAACCTTTCCTAATTGAGTGACATGTGTCGATAGATTAGGCAATAAGTTTTCTATATATGAACCCTAAAGATGTAATCTGGGAAGGCAATGAAAGAGAGAATCATTAAGTCACAGAAACTTGAGTATTGAGGTAAAACTCAAATCCTTTCACAGTATATATCTGATTTTTGTAGTGAATTTTAATTATACAATAAATCATATATTATAGTTATGTAATACTTAAAATTGAGAAACAATTGCAAGAAAATAGCATGATTAGCAGACTGTTTGGCACGAGCCTTCAGGTCCTGCAATAGAGATTTATCTTTTGTAAACTCTTCTCCTTTGGATTGGATTCTCAATCTTGGCGAGCATTTTTAATTTAATTTATTTGGTTGGTAGAAAAAAAAAATAGCATGATTAATTTTATACAAACTTTGCTTTATGCAATACACAGGCTCACGTAATTAGTTACATTAAAATACTTGATTCTATTTTGTAGTTAAATTCATGACTCTTTTTTCATAACCAAAAAAAATTACAATATAAACAAGTGCACGATACTAATTTAATTTTAGATTAATACATATTATTTCTTTCAAATAACGTCATATATTTTAGTTAATTAAGAAAAAAACTAACTTATGACCAAAATATTAATATAACATGATATCTCGCAAACGGATTACATACTAGTAATACTGTAATGACCCCGACCCAGCGTCCCCTTTAATTATAGATTTGTATTAATCTTCTAGAAAGTTACTGCAGCCTAGTGGTTAAAGTCTCCAAAAAGAAGCCAGCGACCCGGGTTCGAACCAAGTAGGCTGTGAATTTTCATTTATTTTTAGAAGCCCATTTTTTTCTAAAGTTTCTTAACTTTGTCCCACATCGAAAATCTCCATCCAATCTCTTCCTATCCTCCCCCTATATATAGAGACCTCCCCTTCTCATTCCTTCAAGTCAGAGCAAAAGCTCTGCATAGGGGATCGGCTTTTCGGCTAGTCCCCATCGGCTTCCGAGCCACCGTTTCCGGCGAGTCCCGGCGAGTTTCCGGTGAATTTCCGGCGAGTTCTAGGGAGTTCTCCGGTGAACTTTCCGAGTTCTTTCGGCGATGTGCCGGGCAGTTTCCGGAAGGTCCGGGCGAGTTCCAACGCTTTTCCGGTAAGTTTTCCTTCCCTTCCTTTTTCTTTTCGATCCTTTTTCGCCTTCGGTTAGGTTAGTTAGTTAGGCTAGTCGGTTAGGGTCTGCTAGGTCGTCAGCTACGGTCGGTTCGGCTGGTCTGGTCGGTTCGGTCGGATCGGTCGGTTCGGCTGGTCTAGTCGGTCCAGCTGGTTCGGTCTGTCCGGTTGGTCTGGTCGATTTAGTCGGTTCGGTCGGTCCAGTCGGTTCGGTCGGTTTGGTCGGTTCGGTCGGTCCAGCTGGTTCGGCTGGTTCGGTCGGTTCGATCGG
>OVAN01003068.1:0-30556 GCA_900406275.1 Anastatica hierochuntica
AAATATTGGTTCATCACTCAATCCAGACGACTATAAACCACGACCAAGATAAGAAACTTTGGAGTTGCAACCTCATAACCACTCAACTATAACAAAGCTGGCCAAAAGCAATTCTAATTAACATCAACAAGAACTTAAATTCAAACGAACCTGAAAAAACATCCTAAAAGAAAAGATAAATCACACAACTGGCTTAACAAATCAAAAATAAATAAAGAAGAAATAGAGAAAACACCAAAAGCTTAAAACAAATGAATTCGTGTCGTGCACGGACATAATGAATTTTTACCAGTTTTAGCAAATAAATACTAATCTCATAAGCGTTAGTAAATGAATTCGGACTGCTTTGCAAGTAGCCGGAGTTGCCTTCTCATCAATATGTTTTTGTTTTCATAAAAAGTAATCAGACATCTCATATCAAAAAATGGTATACACAAAAAACATAAACATTAGCTAGTTATGTCGAACACTGAAGGTAACATAAGTATGAGAATCCTCATAATCGTCTTTTGATTCATCCTCAGGGGATGAAGAATTTTTAAAAAATATTTATAAAAAAAAATACAAAGGGACGATTTTATTTTTTATAAAAGTGTAAAAATTTTAAAATTTTTTATACATAAAAATATTTTATAAAAGGCTAAATTTTTTTAAAGTTTTTTATAAAAGAAAATAATAAAAAAGGACGAATTTTTAAAATTTTTATAAAAATGAAAAAGGATGATTTTAAAAACAATATATAAAAGAAAATAAAAAGAGACAGATTTTTAAAAAAATTTATAAAAGCAAATAAAAAGGGATTATTTTAAAAAAATTTTATAAAAGAAAATAAAAAAAGGGACCATTGAAGAAAGATAAACACGAGGTAGTTTTTTTTTTCTATTAAGATAAATTCTATAATTTCCAGTAGGGTTAGTATCGTCTTTTATAAAATACACACAATTTTTTTAAGCGTAAAATAAGAGATAACCAATGAGAATTCGACATATAAGATAAAACCCTTTTTAAAAAAGAAAAAATAAAAATCGCCGAGCTCCAGAATTGCGCCACATCACCCGCAAATTCTGTGAGCGCGACACGTAAGCGAACGACTTCTCATATAATATATATATATAGATTATATTTAAATAATTATTAAGATATTGTTTATTTTGATTAACTAAAAAAACCATACAAAGTTATGAACTAATAAAGTGTCATATCTTCTACTTTTTGATAGCTATACAAAAAAACTAAATTTACTAAATAATGAATCGACATTTGTAGTCATGAATAAAACAATTTAAAATTTAATATTATAGTTTCTAGCGGGGTCAAATGTCAACATCTTTAAAATATTCAATCTTATGCAAGATATGTTAAATGGACTAATATGGTATTTAGGATTATATTTTTTGCGGGGTCAAATTTTAAAATCTGTAAAATATTTATATCTTATACATGATATGCCAAATAGAATGTGGACTACTTTATTTTAAAATTCATATAATAATTTGTATTGTCTAAATAAAAATCACATGATTAAAATTTTAAAAGTTTAAAATTTAAAGATATTATATTTTAAAACATCTAATTATATTAAAATGAACCGAAACTAAAGAGAGTTTATGTTTAAACGTCAAAACAAAGGAAACCAAACCACACAAGCTCACTTTTGTCCAACATCATATCAGTTAAAAAATTTGAAAGTCGAAAAATTTTACATATTAAGTCTAAAATTTACAAAATTTTAATGCCCGCATATTATGCGGACCAACTAACTAGTACACACAATGAACAAAGAAAAATGAAAACTACATATTTCCTGATAACACAATCACCTGACAAACCCTATTAATTATGATAGAGCATTAGGAGGAGCTCAAAGATTTCATTAAGAACAAAAGATTTATTTCCTCATGTCATGTAGTATTTATTGCCTCATGTCACGAGCCTGCCATCCACTTGTACTCGAGTCGTCCTTGCAACTGCTACGATCACCAAAATCACATGAAGAATTATGATATTATGGTTATGTAGAAATAGTTGTATGAGACGAAAGGGTAAAAGAAATATTTAACTAACTGTATCATCAAAATCAAAATGTATTTTTTTAGGTCACTTGTTCTTAAAAAACTTTAGAATTAAGCGTGCTTAAGCTGACTAAAGACTAGAATGGATGCTCCGCTAAAAAATGATTCCCGGTTGTCGAATCAGTGTCTCAAACATTAAGTCCAGAAAATAAGCTTAATGGGCTTATCGGTTAAATGAGATTTGGGCTTAAACAAGAAAAGCCTAAAACGCAGAGTTTGGATAATCTCTCTCTCACTCTCGATGGAAAGAAAGAAGAAGTTATACTCTAACAGAATTATAACAGAAAGATAGAGAGAGAGAGAAAAAAAAAAGCTACCAAGTTTTCCGGTGAAACTCCGATCAAGCTCCTCCGTCTCCGATCAGCTCTTGTAAATCCTTTTACACATTCTTGAGCTCTTGTTTCCTTCTTTCTTCTTCTTGTAATCTGAAACAAAACAGAGAGAGGTTAGAGAGAAACAGAGAGCTAGTGTGATCAGAAAGTATAAACCACCATCGGGGTGTTTCCGGTGAGATAGTGGAATTGTTGAAGAGTGTCGTCTCTTCCCCAGAGGTACCGAAAGGGAACTCGGTAAACAATTGTGTGTGTTTCTTTGATTAACATTAGATCTTTACTTAATCAAACAGAGTATAGAACCGTTACAAGTGGTATCAGAGCAAGGCTCAGTGATTCATTCCGCAAGCTAATCAAGGTGATTCTCTATTCTAGATCTGATAGAGAATAGCTAAGGCTAGACTTGGTTCAAGATCCTTCGTAATCAAGATATAGTTAAGGTTTGAAACTTATCTGTATGATTTTGTAGAAGGGATCTTGAAGTCTGTGGTAGCTAAGTTTGTTTGTCAATCTGGATAGTATGAGAGATAGCACAATGGTGAGTACTCGTGTAGAGGTTGATAGGTTTGATGGCTCTGGTGATTTCTTTCTCTGGAAAGAAAAAATGTTGGCTCATTTCAGTCTGGTGGGACTGAAAGATATTATGTTTGATGAAGAGCTCCTAACTGAGACGCAACCTGCCAAAGATGAACAAGAATCATCAGTTAAAGATACTCAGAAAGGTAAAGGTGTTGAGGCAACACCAAGTTAAAGATAGATCCTATTAAGTTTGAGAAGTCACCGAGAGCAAGATCTATAATCATTCCAAATGTGACAGATCATGTTTTGAGAAAGATCATTCACTGCAAGACTGCAGCTAGTATGTGGATGACTCTTGATAATCTGTACATGGAAAGTACACTTCCAAATAGGATCTACTTGCAACTAAGGTTCTACACCTTCAAGATGAATGATTCGAGGACAATGGATCAGAATATTGATGAGTTTCTAAAATTGGTGGTTGATTTGGGAAATATAGGAGTCACTGTTTCTGAGGAAGTTTCAGCTGTTCTTCTGTTGAGTTCTTTACCATCAAGGTATGATCAGCTGAAAGATACCTTGAAGTATGGTAAAGAGACTTTGACTTAAGAGAAGTTACATGATCTGCTAAGTCTAAAGAAAGGGAATTACTAGAAAGTGGTAAGTATTCTAAACCGCAGGCAGAGGGTCTCTATGTGGGAAATAGAGGAAGAACAGAAAAGAAAGATGAACAAGGAGGCAGGAACAGGTCTAAGAGTCGTGGAAAAGGAAAACAGAAAGGAAAGTCAAACAAGAAGAATAAGGGATGTTTTCTCTGTGGTAAAGAAGGCCACCGGAAGCGTGATTGTCCAGATAGGAAGAATAAAGACTCAGTAAATGTCGTGGAAAAGTTGAAAGAACCAATAATTTTGACTGCAAGTGTTCAAGACACTAAAGATGAGTGGGTTCTTGACTCTGGAAGTAGTTTCCATATAACTCCTAACAAAGAGGTGTTATTTGATCTAGAAGAGTATCAAGGTGGTAAGATGTTGATGGGTAACAACACTGTTAGTGAGATCAAGGGAGTTGGGAAGATAAAGATTATACAGAAAGATGGATCTGTAGTGATACTCACTGGTGTGAGATATATGCCAACTATGGGAAGGAACTTAATCTCTTATGGATGTTTAGAAAAGGCTAGATGCAAGAACATAGGAGAAGATTTCAGAGTTAAGTTTCTCAGAGATGGTAGAGAAGTCATTACTGGGGTCTACAATGCAGGACTTTACTATCTGGAAGGTTCAATTTCTAAGGGAGAAGCTAATACAGCTAAGTTTTCTGTTGATCCTACAAGAAAGTGGCATTCTAGGCTTGGATGGCACAAAGAAGTCTAGATATGTTGGTTAAGGGAGGATATCTTGCAGACAAAGATATTAAAGAAATTGGTTTCTGTGAGAGTTGTGTGATGGGTAAATCACATAAGCAGAGTTTTCCTAAAGCTAAACATACTACCAAGGGAATTTTGGAGTATGTTCATTCAGATCTCTGGAGATCTCTTAATGTGGAACTAAGCTTAGCTGGATGTCAATACTTTGTGGCTTTTATTGACGATTATTCAAGGAAAGTGTGGATCTATTTCTTGAAGACAAAAAATGAGGCATTCCAGAAATTTCAAGAGTGGAAGAATCAGGTTGAGACTCAGACTGGAAAGAAACTAAAATGTCTAAGGACTGACAATGGTTTGGAGTATTGCAACTTAAAGTTTGATGAACTATGTAAGGATGTTGGAATTATCAGACATAGAACTTGTACCTATACTCCTCAGCAGAATGGAGTTTCTGAGAGGATGAATCGTACAATAATGGAAAAGGTTAGGTGTATGTTGTCTGAATGTGGTATGGAGGAGAAGTTTTGGGCAGAGGCTGCTTCAATAGCAGTTTATCTGATTAACAGAACTCCTAGTTCATCTATTGAGTTCAAAGTGCATGAAGAACTGTGGACTGGCTCAAGACCAGTCATGTCACATCTAAGGAGGTTTGGGTGTGTGGCTTATGTACATGTGGTGCAATCTAAAACAAGTCCTAGAGCAGTTAAAGGGTTCTTTGTTGGGTATCCTCATGGAACAAAAGGTTTTAGAGTTTGGGTACCAGATCAAGAAAAGTGTACTATTAGTAGGAATGTGATATTCCATGAAGAAGAACTTTACAAAGACTCAGGAAAAGTCACAGGAAATGTTATATCTGAGGAATCTAGTCTGAAAAAGGATAAGGCAAAAAGGGTGTCCTTTGATCCAATACTGATTCAAGGACCTACTTCACCTGTTAGAACATCAAGGAGTCCAGCTCCGGGTGGAGTTATAAAGAAATCTGTGATTAATTTAGACTCAGATCAATCTCCTGTGAGATCTGAGGAATCACAAGAATGGAAATCAGAAGGTGAAGTTTCTTCAGAGCAGGAAGTGAGTCCAGAAAATCTTGATGATTATGTGTTGGCCAGAGATAGAGTAAGAAGAGGGAGGAAACTTCCCTCTACGTATGATGATTTTGATGTTGTTGCATATGCTCTGTCAGTTGCTAAAGAGTTAGAAGTGGAGGATCCATCTACTTTTGTTGAGGCAATGGCCAGTAGGCATAGAGATAAGTGGAATCATGCTTGTTCAGATGAGATGGATTCGTTACTCAAGAGTTATACATGGGACATTGTGGATAGGCCAGAAGGGAAGAAGGTGATCGGGTGTAAATGCGTTTTCACAAAGAAACCAGGCATTCCTGGAGTGGAAGAACCTAGATTCAAAGCTAGATTGGTAGCAAAAGGATTTGCACAGATAGAAGGAATAAACTATAATGAAGTTTTTGGTCCTGTGGTGAAGCATGTCTCCATTAGAACAATGCTTTCATTGGTGGTCAATCTAGACTTAGAACTAGAACAGATGGATGTGAAAACTACATTTCTCCATGGCTCATTAGGGGAGGAGATTTATATGGAACAACCTGAGGGTTTTCAAGAGAATGGGAAATTGGACAAGGTATGTTTACTAAGAAAGTCTCTCTATGGGTTGAAGCAATCACCTAGACAGTGGAATAAGAAGTTTGACAGTTTCATGAAAGGTCAAGGATATTTGCAGAGTCCTCATGATCCTTGTGTATATATAAAAGGATCTCAGGTTATGGATATGGTGTATCTGTTACTCTATGTTGATGATATGTTGATAGCTTCAAGTAATAAAGCTAAGATTGAGGGTTTGAAGAACAGTCTTAGGAGAGAATTTGAGATGAAAGACCTTGGAGCTGCTACAAGAATCTTAGGGATGGATATCACTAGAGACCGGGAAAGAGGAGTTCTTAAGCTTTCACAGTCTACTAACCTAGAAAAGGTACTCAAAACATTTGGTATGTTTGATTGTGTATCAGTCTCAACCCCACTGGGTTCTCAGTTTAAACTGAAAAGTTTAAGTGATGAAGAGACTGAGAAAGAGAGGAAAGTTATGTTGGATATTCCTTATGCTAGTGCAGTGGGAAGTCTGATGTATGCTATGGTTGGAACTAGACCAGATTTATCTCATGCAGTGGGTGTGGTGAGAAGAATCATGAGCAATCCAGGGAAAACTCATTGGCAAGCTGTTAAATGGATTACGAGATATCTTAAAGGATCTCTGGATTGTGGTTTGGTTTTTACTAAAGGTTCAGATTTTGAAGTTTCAGGTTATTGTGATGCTGATTTTGCTACTGATCTTGACAGAAGAAGATCAGTAACAGGTTATGTTTTTCAAATTGGGGGAAATACAGTAAGTTGGAAATCAGGACTCCAACATGTTGTTTGTCTCTCAACTACTGAGTCTGAATATATGGCCTTGGTGGAAGCTACAAAGGAAGCTATCTGACTAAAAGGTTTGTGTGAAGATTTGGGGTTCAATCAGAAAGGGGTTAAGATTCATTGCGATTCATAGAGTGCTATTTGTTTAGCTAAAACTGGTGGATTTCACGAAAGGACTAAGCACATTGATATTAGGTTGTATTTTATCAGAGACATTATCTCAGAAGGAAAAGTCTTTGTGGTTAAGGTTCATACAAGCCTAAATCTAGCAGATGTGTTGACAAAGAGTGTACCTGGTAAGACCTTCGAGAAGGCTCTGGTGGAGCTCAAGGTCCTGAACTGAAGCTGAAGACTAGATCTTGCGAGGTGAGTTTCCTTGATTTGTAATCTCGCAAGACCAAAAGGGAAGATAGGTCAGAGGGGCTGTATCTTCAAAAGAGAATCATAAGGGAGAAGGATTAGTAAGGTTCTTACGTTTTTCTGAAGATGTGTGGAAATCTGAGGAGTCTCGGATCGGATTTAGTGGATGCTCGTGTTTCATGATGAGAGAAAGTTATAGATCAGATAATAAGAGTTTTCTACAAGAAGGAAACAGAAGATTTAAGAGAAGATACATGTAGCTGGTTTCTTGGGTAGAAGGTGAGAGGTCTGATGTCGAAGTTCTTGATTCAGGGAGACGAAGTTCTCTGGTTCGAGGGAAGGGTCAAAGAGATCAGCTAAGGCTAGAGGAAGCTGGTTGTTTGCTACTGAAGAGACGGCTGCAGCAGCAAGGTAGAGCATGCGTGGTTCAATGGCGATTAGGGTTTTTTTCGGAGAGAATCGAGAAGTGTTAGAGACAAGGTGGAGATTGTCGAATCAGTGTCTCAAACACTAAGTCCAGAAATGGGCTTAATGGGCTTATCGATTAAATGAGATTTGGGCTTAAACAAGAAAAGCCTAAAACACAGAGTTTGGATAATCTCTCTCGCACTCTCGATAAAAAGAAAGAAGAAGAAGTTATACTCTAACAAAATTATACCAGAAAGAGAGAGAGAAAAGAAGCTCCCAAGTTTTCCGGTGAAACTCCGATCAGTTCTTGTAAATCCTTTTACACATTCTTGGCTCTTGTTTACTTCTTTCTTCTTCTTGTAATCTGAAACAAAACAGAGAAAGGTTAAAGAGAAACAGAGAGCTAGTGTGATCGGAAAGTATAAACCACCACCGGGGTGTTTCCGGTGAGATAGTGGAATTGTTGAAGAGTGTCGTTTCTTCCCCAGAGGTACCGAAAGAGAACTGGGTAAACAATTGTGTGTGTTTCTTTGATTAGCATTAGATCTTTACTTAATCAAACAGAGTATAGATCCGTTACACCGGTGTTGATGAGAACAAAACACAAAGAAGATCACGTCGTTATTTATAGAGACAATAAACTAGATAAAGACTTTTTTTTGTCAAACCTTTAGAGCATCCTCATTGGGAGTTTCTTCCCATGAGTTTCTTAGCAAAATATGAATAAAATAATAAAAAGGATAGAGAGAGTCTCTCCTTAAAAGACTAGAGTTTCTGAAATGAAAAACTCTCATTCATATGTTTCTTCTTTTAATTGGTTTAGAAAAAACATTGTTTTTAAATTTAAATTATAAAACTAAATTACATAAAAATAATAATAAAATAATGGTGAGAGACTCTTGGTGAATCTCTCATCAATGTTGATGCTCTTAGATAACGTCTCTCTTTGATTATATTATATTGGTTTATTGTATATATATAGCGGACAGCGGCATACGTCATTTCTCTTTTTTTCGCCAAAATGGTCTCTATTCAATGCATTATAAAAATTTCTATCAAGTTATTAAAATTTCTTCTTTGTTATGTAAAGTTTAATCCCTCTAGGATTTAAGTTTTTTGAAATTTGGATTTGTTTTTATAGTTTAATGAAAAGCTGTTTCCAACTCGTTTTGATGTAATCAAACATTGCATCTCCAAAGCTACTTATTTTTTAGCTTATAAAGAAGGTTTGTATGCGAAGTAAAGTCTGAAAAGTAAAACTCTTGGATAAATCTTCTATCTCCGCACGCAACCTTACATCTTGATTAAACCTCTTCACCGAATACGTAGATCTGACAACTCTCAAATGAACCCAAAACCTCGTCAGCAGGCAGCCTTAAATCTTGATTAAACATCTTCAACAAAAAATATAAATGTTATGTGAACATATGTTATCTTTTTTATTATCTTATTATATAAAACTGAACGCGTTTGATGTGTGTATAACACATAGACGAAATTGTAACCCACGAGATTTCGACATTTGATCATCGTTAATTTAGATGATGCATATGTTAATTTATATCATAGATTTTATAGAAAAATTCATTTTCAATCACTTAATCACTAAAAAAACAATAAAAAGAAAAGAAACTATTGTTATCTTGAAATATTTTGTTTACCTTTTTATAATTTTACATTTTTAATGAATTTTCTAGCTCTATTTTGTGTCAAATATGGAATTAAAAAGCAATAAAAGATGAAAAATATGAATTTACAATCAAATAATTAACAAATAGAATATGATTAATGTTTGGAAGTTTTTTTGGTGAATTTTCGATGGAGAAGAACAAGAACAAGATTACTAAGGGTATTTAGGATTTGAAGAGAGATGAGCGAAAGAGACTAAAGAGATGTGTAAAGCGATTTCTTTTCTTAATGATTTAGAGGATCGATTACAATGAGTGTTTCTAGTGTAAAGTTTCGGATCCTTAAATTAGGGTTCTTCCCTTTGTATTTATAGCCTTCGAATCAGAGTATTTCCATATATATTATGGATAACTTCCATATTCGAGTCTATCTCATACAATAAAGAATATTTCCCTAAATTCATTAAGGTATTTGTCCTTATCTCTAAAGATTCAAATCGACTAAGGGGAATATCCGCCCTACCTCACTATAACCTCGGCTTGGTGGTGTGTCCTTGGCTTTAACCTTGACTTACACTTACAACTAGGGAATTTGTTTATATCTATTTGGACTAGCTATGGCCGGACACTAAGGGAATAAAATTACCCCCAACAGCTTCCCCCCACTCTTCATTTTCCACGTGTGGAATTTGAAGAGTAGATCCTTTCTTAAGAGATTTCGGTCATACCTTAGTTTGGGATCGACTTTGTTAAAATAAAGAAATAGAGTGTAGCTTCATCCATGGCTCTTGTTGGTATGGCCAGTTCTTGCTGCTATAGTGTCATCCTTGGTGAGTCTCATTAGCGCTTAGTGGGCCGCATCTTCTAGATGAACTCTTGGGCTTGAACTTTTTGGCGTAATATCGGCTTCTCTTTTTGTTTCTGGCCCATTACCGCTAAGGCTAAATAAGCGGGAAAGCGAAAAATCTTAGTCATCCTCTGCCATCACTCTTGTCACATCACGTCTCGCTTTTCTTCATCGCTCCTTCATGATACCGGCGATTCTCCAATTCCGATAAGTTTTCGTCTTCCGACTACTATTCCGTTTAGTGTAGAATTGCCAATCACTAATTTAGGAACATCGCGACTTTCTTGAATGGTAGTTATGGACAGAACAACTCCGTCTGAGACTCTTTTGTCTTCTGCCCTAGCCAAAGTTCTTGCGGCTAAGGCCAGACTCCAGGGACTTATGTCTCCTGATGTTAACGTCCCTCAGTCTTCTAGTCCTGGTGCTCGGGGAGGGTCTGAGATTCTTCCGCTCCTGACTCCTAAACGACCTAGGGTTGACCCAGGGTTGGCTTGTCAGATGGAGATGCGTTTCGAGAGAAGTTGTGTTTATACGACCTCTCAGACATGATAGAGAAGCGACGTCGTTCCTCCCAGGATCCTTATTTTGATCTTATGCAGGTTTGTCTTCCTCCTGCCCTTATTGTGGCCTCAGTAGTTTGGAACTGTCTTTATAACTGTCTTTTTGTAGTTTGCGGCGACCATCTTTTTTCACAAGGAGCAAAACGCTAAGGGTTCGTCTCAGGTTTCTTAGTCGAGTCCCAGACTGAGAGCCTTGGAGCAGGAGTTGGCTGAGGAGCGGAGAAAGACGACGGAGGCCCTTAGAAAGCTTTAGGACACTACGCTCAGGGCTCAATACGCGGAAAAGCTCGTGGCTGCAAAGCAAAATTAGATTATTGAGCTCCTCCGACAGGTCTCGTCTCTAGAGCGGCATATAGCCTTGGTGAACCATGGTCTCTTAGGCATTAGATTTATGAACCCTTAGATTCTTCATCTAAGCCTTGGGTCACATGGCCCTAGAGAACCAAAGGTTCATCGTCGACAGATTATTCAAAGTCATACCATAGGGTATATAGCCTTACTGGACCATGGTCTCGTAGGCGTTAAATTTAAAAACCCATAGATTCTTCATCTAAGCCTTGGGGCACATGGCCCTAGAGAACAAAAGGTTCGTCGTTGGTAGACTATTCAAAGTTATACCATAGGGCATGTAGCCTTGGTGAACAATGGTCTCTTAGGCGTTAGACTTATGAACCCTTAGATTCTTCAACTAAGCCTTGGGGCACATGGCTCTAGAGAACCAAAGGTTCATCATTGGCAGACTATTCAAAGTCATACCATGGGGCACGTAGCCTTGGTGAACCATGGTCTCTTAGGCGTTAGATTTATGAACCCTTAGATTCTTAATCTAAGCCTTAGGGCACATAACCCTAGTGAACAAAAGGTTCATCGTTGGTAGACTATTCAAAGTCATGCCATGGGAGACTAGATCTTAATACTTTTAGATTCAGGAGTCGCGAACTCAAAAATGCTTAAATACCAAACCGTAGACTTCAATAGCATTTGATCATGTATGAGTACATAATTCCCTTAGACACATAGTCCTTGGCCCATGGCCTTAGTGTTCATGTATGGTTACATAGACCGTTTGGACTCTTAGTCCTTGGGCACATGGCCTTGGTGGTCACATGACCGTGATTAGTGGTACTGGCCTTGGTGAGTTCATGGACTCAGTGGGCGCTAGGCTTGTGAGCACATGGCCATTTTGGACTTGTGGTCCCTTGGGCACGTAACCTTAGTTTTGTTGGCAATAATGTTACCATACTATTTAAATATTTATATGGCCACGTGCTAGAATAGAGAGGGGTGCATATGTTCCGTAAGATTTGCTAACTCGTATAGTTTGGATGCATTGCATCAACCATGATTAGGAGCTCGTTCGCATCAGCGCTTAGCTTTTCAGTCGTTATTTTAGGAGCCTGTCTGTATACATGGACCATAATTAGGAGTTTGTCTGCATTATATAGATTTTCAGCCATAATTAGGAGCTTGTTAGCATTACATGGACCATAGTTAGGAGTTTGTCCGCATTACATGGACTTTTAACAGGCACATGGCCTTGGTGTGTTAAGGGTCGTACCCTTTTCCCTCAAAGGAGATTCATAAGCATTTGTAATGCTTGTGGTTTTTTCTCTATGGATTGCCAGATTTCCCTGGGTCATCACCGAACTAGGTTTTCATCGTCAACCTAGTCCATAGCACTGCTAGTGTGGTCTAGTTATTTTTAGAGGCGTTTAGTTTACACCCGCATTTTCTTTTTGAAGAATAGTTATGCTTTAAATCGCTTTTTCTGAAAATTAATTTTTATTCTAGACTGCCATATCATACTAGACAACAAAATATAAGTATAAAAACAGAATTCATAAATAAAATTGAGCCTCTTACCAAGGAATTCATTGTCTGTTGAACGTCATTGACTAGGGGCTGAATTACCTTGCTCTGCCTCTGACCCAACGCTAAGCTTTTCTCTTGCCCAGAGCCTTGCCCCTAGGCCGATGTTCGGCGCTGGCGTCTGAGGGTTGCTTCCACGATGTGGTGACCCGGCACAAATTTCCATGTTCATGGCTTGCAGTTGAGATTGTGGAGTGATGGCTTTTAAGGTCGTGTGATTTCATGATCGAGCGTGTTCCCGATCTTCCTTGGTCTCTTTCACTCCCCAAGGCATTGGGAATTTCAAGGATTGATGCAGGGTTGACGAAATGGCTCTCATGTCATGTATCCATGGCTTCCCATGATGGCATTGTATGCCAATGAGAAATCCATAATGAGAAACTTAGTTCTTTGATTGACCCCCCCCCCCCCCCCCCCCCCCCNCGCCCGCGTAGACTGGAAAAATAACTTCATTGATGGTTTGCTTCACCTCACCGCTAAATCCAATTAGAGAAGTGGATTTTTTTTGGTGATTTCTTCTTCTTCTAACCCTAGCCCTTCGAAGGCTTTGGAGAAGATTATGTTAGTTGATATGCCATTATCGACGAGTACACGCTTCATAAGGCAGTTAGAAACTTTAAAAGATATCAGCAGGGCGTCATGATGGGCCAACATTACTTCCTCTTCGGCGTTAGCGGCAAAACTTATAACGTCATATGAGTAGTTCCTTTGATCACCATTGCATTTGTCTTCTGATTGGCCTTAGCAACGCGAGTGCTAGCTAATTGTTCAACCGAAAAATCCGTTAATGTTGCAAATGAGTCGATGAAGCCATTAGCTAAGTTGGAATACCACAGCAGCACTGACCCTATAAGGCTTACTCTGAACCCTTTGCACATGCAAACTTTTATGTGTTCATGACTTATGGACGTAGTGAGCATTCGTTGGCGGTACAGTGAGATATGTGTGTCGGGATCCGAGGTCCCATCGTATAGCGGCACGGATGGCCAAGCAAACTTCCTTGGAATTTCTTGAAGGGCTATGGCATCGAAAAAAGGTGTATCCGCGTAGGAATTCGAGGTGCTCTTGATAATCAGTGGAGCCACCCTGGCAGACGTTTGATCATATATTCCATGGCTTATAGCCTTCCCGTTAGCAGGGCTTCTAAACCAGTGACCTCGTTAGCGTTTCCTTTGTGAGGTTTAATAGAGTCTTTCCTCTAGAAAGAGTCAGGGATTCGGGTAAGTCTTGAGCTTGGAGTTTGGTGCACTCGTGCCTCCCTAACGATTTTTTTCGGTGTTTCGTCTAGCGGATGCCTCAATGGAACTCTCTTCTTAAACTTGACGCGTATCTCGACATTGTTATCTAAATCTAATGTTTGAGCGTCTCTCTCTACCGCTAGGGCCTTGAGAGTTACGTTTTCGTCCTCTAGCTCCTTTAATCGAGCTTCGTTCTCTTGTAGCTTTGTCGCAATCGCCTCATATTGTTGGAGTTTCACTTCAAGTGATGCATCGTCCGCTATTATCTCAGGTGCAACCTGTTTGGATTGCTTTGTGGTTGCGTCTTTTGATGTGAATTCATGACTCGTGCTCTGCTTTTGTTCGAAAAAACTGTTTGACTCACTCATGTTTTCTTTTGTTCTTATTGAAATATCTCTCTTCTTCTAGCGCCAAACTATTTAGGGGTTTTTGAGCGATTCTTTAAGGGAGAGAAAACAAGAACAAAAATATGTAAAAGATCTTTTATTGATGTTAACGAAATCGATTACAATGAGTGTTGTTTTTTGGTAATGAAAATCGGATTCTTGAATTGATGTTCTTCCCTTTTTGTTTATAGTATTCGAATAAGAATATTTCCATATTCATTATGGATAACTTCTAGTTTTGAGTCTATCTTTACAATATGGAATATTTCCATAAATCTATAAGGCAATTGTCTTTGTCTCTAAGATTCAAACCATATAACGGGGAATATTCGCTCAGCCTTAGCTCGTGGTCTTGGCGTGGCTATGTGCCATTGGCTAAGGTCTTGGTTAACACATCTAACTAAGGGGGTTATCCATATGCCCCCGATCTAGCTAAAACTAGGTTCTAAGAGAATAAATTACCCCCAACCCACACTATTATGACTCTAATAATCGGAGTCTCACAAATATTATATTTTTTTATCGACGTAATTAATATTTCAATAATTCTTTTATTTTTTATCACAATAATATTCATTTGTTCATAGCATTTATAATTTCAAGATTCCATATATTAGTGAGATTGTCCTTTTCGTAGGTAAAAAGAGGTTTTCTTGATTAAATTACTAGTCTTGTGAACAGTAAACAATTGATTGAAAAACTTTTGTAAGAGAAAGTCTTGTTGATCAAAGTATTTGTACATATCTAACGTTTGCATTTTGGAACATTACTTCGCGTGCCCACTTATTGGCTTACTGTTTGTTCTTCTTTTCTCTTCCATTGAAGGATTCTAAAAGCTTCAATGGTTACAAAAGCATCATTTGCCTTTGTTATCGTTCTGGTTATATATGTTGCCCTCTTCTCTTCCATCTCCGATCTTCAGTTATTTCGTTCGCTAAGTTTCTTTCAAGGTATGTGAATATCAATCCACTTCTTCTTGTACCTTTCTTTAGATAATACCATCAAATCCTTAATTGTATCTAGATAATATATATATATGACTGGTGACTCATGCCAATGTCTTCATTCTTCACTTAATCATCTACATTCAAAATTCCTAACATTGATATATTTCATTTGGTTGACACAAACAACTAGTTTTTTTTATCAAACAATTATATTCATCTCAACATTTAATGACAAGCACAACATAATACTAATTCAAAATATAAATTCTAGTCAGATGAAAGTAATAAAATGTGAAAAGAAACGTTTCAGATAAAAATTTCAGGTCTTAGTTGATCCAAACTTCTATTGCGAGGATGCTCTCAGGCACTGCAACCTAGGAAGGTCTTTACCTGTCGAACCTTTTCCCAAAACATGCCCCTTTTTCAAATTCTTTGTTTTTTTCCTTCTTTTGACCATCCTTCACCTACTCTTTTTTACCCCTTTTAGAAACCTCGTATTGTCCTTTGGTCCTCAGACATCTTTTCCGGTGGTCCGCCGGAGCTCAGTCGGCTCCTTCCCATGGCTACCCTCCCACTGCCCCACTACCTCCTCCAAAACCCTTTGGCCCTGACTCCTTTTCTCTTCTTTGTTCCTTAAACACAACCTTTGAACAGCAGCTTTCCCTTTCTCTCAACCCTTCCTTTCTCTCAACCCATCCCAATCTCCCTTTCTTCTCAACCTTCCTCTGTTTTCCTGCTTCAAACCCCCCCTTCCTTCTAGCAGTGTCTGAGATCTGAGATCCCTTTCTATGGCCAAGACAGGCTCAAAAGCTCATCCCTCGTGGTGGAGAGCGAGTCCTCCCCGCAATCATCTCCCAAAGGATCCTGTAGCTGGCCCCCAAATCTCTGTGAGAGAAACAGAACCTACACAAGAAGAAGAAGAAGATGACATTATTGTCATCCAACCAATTGATCTGTCTAATCGCATGGAGAAATTCAAAAAATCTCTAGTAGGGCGAATGTTCCATGAAGGCCGTAACACTGATGCTCTTCTCACCCTTATGCCTAGCGAAAGAGTATGGGGAGTAGAAGGGCGAGTTAAAGGATATAACCTGGGCAGAGGGAGATTCCAGTTTGACTTTGAGTCCGAAGACGACCTTCTCCGCGTCTTGAGCCGCCGCCCATACCACTACAACTACTGGGTTTTCTCACTGGAGAGGTGGAGTCCGTCGGGTGGAGTGGATTATCCGAATACCATCTCTTTCTGGATACAAGTGTCGGGTCTACCTACACTGTTCTGGGTAAAACAAACTTTCAAAGATCTTGGAGGAGCTTTGGGAAGCTTTATTTCTGCAGATGAAGAACATGCCAGGATGCAAGTCTCGGTGGACGTAACTAAACCTCTGAAGTTTAAAAGCAGAGCCCATCTCAAAACCGGTGAAGTTGTAGCGGTTGATTTTGTCTATGAAAAGCTTCATAGAGTTTGTTACACCTGCAGGTTAATCTCCCACGATGAAAACTCCTGCCCAAAGTTGTCAGAAAAGCAGAGATATCAGAAGAAAGAGGAGAGGCGTAATCAAGCCGAAAGGGAGGAACTATTGCGGAAACAAGAGAAACCTACTGACCATGGAGTATCTCCTCCAAAAGTACCCAAACGTCTTAAGACGACCAGATAAGACTCTGGTATCTCTCTTGGAAGAAAGAGTGATCAGTCTGCGTTAAAGCGACCGGTCCGCCGAAATCTTTATGAAGCGCAAGACTTTGATAGGAACATGGACAAGAGGATCCCTGTCTTGCAACGCCTACAATCTGACCAAGGAAAATATTATCCCCGAAATCGGGAAGAGACTGTTAAGTCTTTATCAGGTGCTAAAAGGAAGGAGCCGCCTCAGTATCGTCAATCATATCGCTCATCAGGTCAATGGGTACCAAAAGACAAGATTCGCAGCTCAAGCTACACAAATCCTACAAGAATAGATGACAAAAACAAATCAAAGTCAACACTGGTACCTGACTCTCGATCTCACAAAGCCACTAAGGTTTCAAAGAACCAAAGAGAGAAAGCTTCGGATGAAAAAGATCCTACTAATCTGTCCCTAAGGCCTCATTATCGATCGGAATCGAAAAGACTACTGGTGAATTCATCATCGGGTGTACCTGAAAAAACGAAAAAAAGGCTTTGGAACCTGGGAAGCATCGAGACTCTATGACCAGAGAGGAAGAGAGGATTCAAGCTCCGCAAATGTTACCTGAGTCATGCGAAGAATCTTCTAATGGAGTTCACTCCATGAATCCTGTTCCTCGCCTTGACATCTCAAGGTCAGCTCCGCCTCTTCTACAGAGAGCTTCTACTCCTGATAATTGGGAGCAAATCTTAGAGGAGTGTGAAAGAGAAAATCTCAGGGACCCAGAAGCTTTGAGACAAACGGAGAAGAAATCGATCCCGGAGCTGGAGAGGGATCTCCGAGAGATGGGGGTGGTCATGGATGATGAACAAGTGCGAGATGACGATCTTTTTGGGGAGGAGCTCGCGGATCAAATTGGTCCACAGGAGAGTCAGGAATGTACGATCTCGGAGGACCCAAGAAGAGCCCCTGGCCGGCGGAGATCGCCGGAATCCTCTCCCTCCCCGACGAGCAGCGCACGCCATAGATCGCCGTCAAGATTCAGGCTGCAAAAGGAGCGTATTCCGATGAGCATCGATCTCGTTGAAGATGTTGATGACGGTGGGAGGTACATCTATGGGGGGGCTTCACTTGTGGGCCGAAAGGGCTCTGAGGCCCAGATAAGGCTGGATAAAAAGGCAATCCAAAATGATCAGATTGGGACGAAAGTGGGTTCAGGAGTCCCAAAACACGCTATGGGGCCGAAAATCAAATCTCAAAAAAGCCCAAAATCTGGAGTGGAGGTAGCATCAAAAAAGTTGAAGCCTTTTCGCGGAAGACTCTCCCCGAGACCAGGATCGAAACCCGATAATAGAATGAAGCAAGAGACAAAAACTAAAACCAAGAAGAAGCTCCTTTTCCCTCGTAGTGAGGCGGTGGTATCCACAAAGGCGACGGTATCTACTAAAAATGTTATATTGTCAGGAGAAGGTTTGATGGGGTCCCAGAACCCATCCAACCTTCCCGAATGAAGATCCTAGCTTGGAACTGTCAAGGGGCGGGATCAAAGACTACCTCCCGTCGACTGGTGGAAATGTGCCATAGGTATGCCCTAGGTTTTGTTTTCCTTTCTGAGACGAAGAACAATCGGAGCTTTTTACAAGATACCCAAGTTTCACTGCGCTTGGATGGGTTGATTACTGTTGACCCTGAAGGGCGTAGTGGGGGTCTTGCTTTATTTTATTCTAGCGATTATCCTGTCAAAATTTTATGTATGAACAATCGTTTGTTGGATATTGAGACATTTATTGATGGAAATCGCGTCTTTATTACTTTTGTTTATGGAGATCCGGCCGTTGAGTGCCGAAGAAATGTTTGTGAAAGATTTTCCCGAATATCTACTAGTAGATTTGGTGCTTGGTTCACCGTTGGAGATTTTAACGAAATAACGAGAAACCATGAAAAACAAAGAGGAAAACGAAGATCAGAGGCATCCTTTCTCCCCTTCCGTGACATGATTCAATGTTGTGGTTTCATCGATATCCCTTACAAAGGAAATCCAATGTCGTGGGCCGGCCGAAGAAAGAATGGCATGGTCAGATGCCGCTTAGATAGAGCTATGGGGAATGAAGACTGGCACCAACTTTTCCCCCACTCTACTGTGGAGTATCTAAAAATGTGGGGATCTGATCATAGACCACTCATCACAACAGTACAAAAACTTCCCCAATGTTTTGGGAGGAACTTTAAGTTCGATAAACGATGGATTGGTAAACCAGGATTAAGAGAAGCGATTATGCGTGGCTAGGATCCTTCACAACTAGATGGTTACGAAGGCTTTTCAAAGCTAATTCACTCTTGCAGACGCGAAATTGCAACTTGGAAGAAAACAGCTAAAACTAACTCAGAAAAGTTGATCCTAGAACTTCAAGATAGCATTGACAAAGCCCAACCAGATGAGAACGTTGACTATGAGACCCTGTTGGAGCTAAAAAAGAACCTAGGACGAGCATATATGGAAGAAGAGATTTTTTGGAAGCAAAAAAGCAGAGCTAATTGGCTACGAGAGGGAGATAAAAACACTAAGTTCTTCCATGCCTCAACAAAACAACGACGAGCTAGAAATCGAATCCTGGGTTTGCTTGACCAAAATGGAGAATGGATTGACAACGAGGCAGGCATTGAATCCCTAGCTGCGGACTACTTCAACTCCTTGTTTTCATCCTCGAATCCAAGCGATTTCGAGAGGATCCTGAAAGATATTCCCAATATAGTATCAGAATCGATGAACGACTCCCTTACCCGGGAATTCTCGGATGAGGAGATAAAGAGAGCCCTGTTCTCCATCGGCCCAGAAAAAGCTCCTGGCCCAGATGGGATGACGGCTCTTTTCTACCAATCACACTGGGATATCATTGGCAAGGATGTAATTAAACTTGTTAAGTCCTTCTACTCCACCGGGCGCTTTGAAAAAGAACTGAATGAGATGAACATCTGCTTAATCCCCAAAACTGAAAGACCTAGGGAGATGTCTGGGTTTAGGCCCATAAGCCTATGTAATATGAGTTACAAGGTGATCTCGACGGTCCTTAGTCTCAGACTAAAAAGGACCCTCCCAAGGCTTATCTCAGAGACGCAGTCAGCCTTTGTTGTCGGAAGACTAATCACAGATAATATTCTGATAGCCCAAGAGAATTTTCATGCGTTAAGGTCCAATCCAACGTGCAGGAAGAAGTTCATGGCGATCAAAACGGACATGAGTAAGGCGTATGACAGGGTAAAATGGAAATTTTTGGAGGCACTAATGCTACAAATGGGTTTCTCGTCCAAATGGGTAGGGTGGATTATGTACTGTGTCACATCAGTATCATACAAGGTAATCCTCAACGGAGTGCTCAAAGGGAGAATCTCCCCTTCCCGTGGGATACGTCAAGGAGACCCGATATCTCCCTACCTTTTTATCATTTGTACGGAAGCCCTAATAGCGCAGCTCAACGAGGCCGAATGGCACGGGCGGATCCAAGGCATGCAAATTTCTAGAGCAAGCCCATCAACCTCACACCTACTCTTTGCGGATGATAGTATTTTCTTCTGTAAGGCTACCGAAGGCCAAGGAAAAGAAATCATCGAAATTATCCGCCGGTATGGCGAAGTATCGGGACAATTACTAAACCCGATTAAATCATTTGTGATGTTTGGAGCGGATATCCCCAACTCCGAAAGATCGAAAATAAAGGATATATTAGGTATCCAGAAAGAGGGCAGAATGGGAATCTATCTCGGTCTCCCAGAAAAGCTCCATGGATCAAAAGCTCAAGTTTTTGCTTTCGTGCGAGACCGGCTTCAATCGAGAATAAATGCGTGGAATGCAAAATTTCTCTCCAAAGGAGGAAAGGAGATTTTGATAAAATCGGTCGCTCAGGCGCTTCCTACCTACGTCATGTCCTGCTTCCTCCTTCCAAAGGAAATAACCAATAAGCTAAGTAGTGTTATAGCCAGGTTTTGGTGGAGTTCTAAAGCGGATAGTCGAGGGATCCACTGGAAAGCATGGGACAAACTTTGCACCCAACTATCGAAGGGTGGGCTAGGCTTCAGAACCTTTGAGGAGTTTAACATGGCCCTTCTGGCGAAACAACTACGGCGCCTCATCCGCTTCCCAAACTCCCTTATTAGCAGAGTCCTCAGAGGTCGCTATTTTAGATACAGTAACCCTTTGGAGATCCTTTCCTCGAATCGCCCATCCTACGGATGGAGGAGCATTATGGCTGCAAAACCGCTACTTTGCTCAGGCCTTCGAAAAACCATCGGGTCTGGAATGACCACAAAAAATTGGAGCGATCCATGGATCCCCGATATTCCAGCAAGGATACCGAAGGGCATCTCCCAAGATCGAGATCCCCATTTGTATGTCAATGATATGATCGATGAGGAAACGAAGTTATGGAAAGTGGACCGCCTCCGAGAGTTGTTCGCGACGGAGGAGATCCCCCGCATCCTGAGTATTAGACCCGCGAAGAATTATCTGAGCGATGGCTACAACTGGTCTTATACGAAATCAGGAAATTACACCGTCCGCTCAGGATACTGGGCCGCGAGGGAACTCTCTCGCCTTGCTTGTGATCCCCCTTCTCAGGGACCATCAGTGGAAACACTAGCGGCACAAGCTTGGAAGCTAAAGACCACACGAAAGCTCCAACATTTCGTATGGCAATGTTTATCTGGATGTTTGGCTACATGCCAAAACCTTCATTCTAGACACTTGAGTGTCGAAGCATCCTGTCCCGTTTGTGGTGCAGAAGAGGAAACTATTAATCATGTCCTATTTGAATGCCCACCCGCGCGGCAAATTTGGGCTTTAGCCCCCATTCCAACAGCCCCATCCCTATTCCCCAGGCATTCCATATACGGTAATTTTGACTACCTTTTTTGGAAGGCCAAGGAAATAGGAACAAGTGAAGAGGTGCTTCATGTTTTCCCTTGGATACTGTGGTACATCTGGAAGGCTAGAAATGCCCTCATATTTAGTATGCTGCGAGAAGATGCCCAGGAAATTGTGAACCATGATGTTCAAGAAGCTACCACTTGGCTACAGGCGAATACTCCAGCTGAACCGGATGACCAACCTGCCAGCGGATCCCGTGAGCCCCCCCAGGAGATAGCCCCTTCCTTTCCCGGTATGGTTTGTTTCATCGATGGCTCATGGATTTCTTCTGACAAGTGTTGTGGTCTGGGATGGAATCTTGTGGAAAATGGAGTTACCCGAAGAGATGGTTATTGTCAGATCCGAAATACCCCTTCACCGGTGCACTCGGAGCTAGAAGCTCTCCTCTGGGCTATGGAAAGTATGATATCGTCATCAAATGTAGAGGTGTCATTCGCGACGGATTGCATGCAGCTAATCTCGATGACCACCTCCCCGTTAGAATGGCCATCTTTTGTGGCTGAGCTCCACGATTTTGTTGGGCTTAAAGTCTCTTTTCCAAGGTTTAATATCTTTTATGTATCTCGTTCACAGAATTCTGTCGCTGATGGTCTTGCCAAAAAAGCAAGGCTATCCAGCACTCCATCTACCCATGTAAGCGAATTGGTTTCCCTTCGACCTTCCCTAGAGGAAGGATCATCACCAGCTTAATAAAATGGGTTTCGGCGAAAAAAAAAAAATAATAATAAAATGTTTGTAACACAAAAAAGGAGGATGTACTTCAATGTTTGAAGTCTTTTTTTTAACTCTAGTGGATTGGATTAAGAGTTTAAAAAGTTTACAAGGCCCACTAGGCTAAAAATTATCAGCCTAAGGGATGGAGTTAGCAGAATAATAGAAATGATAATTGCTAATCTCCTACGTATACCAAAACCAAAAAATCAGCTTCTTCTCATCTCATCTTGGAAGATTTGATTTAGCCAATGAAGATGCCCTGAAGCAATGTAGGATTGCAGACGATCTACATTAACCAGACTGAGGGCTATCTTCCTTGCACCTATGTTTGCTCGTTTGTGTTCAACCTGTAGTTTCCAGCTAGGAATTCTAACAAGAGAGTGAGAGATTAAGTCCACCTGATGACTTAAGGATGGCCATGCTTTAGGCCTTTGAAGTGCGTTGATGATGTGATAGTCTTCTGAAGCAAAACAAACCTTATCGACCCTGAGATCCACCATACTTTGGATTGCCCATAGAATTGCTGTTTAAGAGGCCTCTTTTCTCGAGAAGACATTTGTGAATGCATTTCTACTATGCAGCAGGACACAGCCTAAATGGTTTCGTAAGACCCAAGAGGCTCCTCCTAAATTTTTCCTTTTTGACCACTCTGCTCCTATGTTACATTTTAGGTGCCCCTCTTCTGGTGGTTTCCAAGAAAACTTGGAGAGGTTTGATGCTGTGTTAACTCTCCTTTCTTGCAACTTGTCAATGGTTTGAGCATTGAACCAACTATCAGCATCTTCTAAGGCTTTCCTGATTGTATCAAGAGGAGAGAATTTTTGCCCTTCAATCACAAATGCATTTCTGTTTTTCCATAGTAGCCAGAGTATCCAAGGAAAAGCTCTCCTAACCTCCAAGCTACTGTTATGGTTTTTGGAAGTTTGGATCAGGTAAAAGATGTTGGAAGGCAAAGAGTGCTCATCAAAACCTTGTTGTGGCCAAGGGAATTCTGAGAGGGCCCATACCTGCCTAGAGATAGAGCAGGTAAATAGGACATGGTTAATTGATTCACCCTTATTACCACAAAACTGGCAGTGATCATCTGCTTTCATTCCTTTAGCTAGCAAGGCATCTGAAACTGCTAACGCACCAGTTAGTGCTTTCCATAAGAAATGCTGGATCTTAGGAGCTGTTTTTAAAGACCATACTTGAGACTTTAGACCATTGAGTGAAGGTTGCACCAATGCTTCTTCAATAAGAGAGGAGTGGACAGTTTTGTGAGCTAGCCAATACCCTGATCTGACATTATATTCTCCAGATTTACTATGGATCTAGATCCAATAATCCTCTTTAGAAATAGCTAGTTTATTGGCTTGGATGAGATGAACATCAGCCTGAAAGAAAAGCTCATCCAAGATACCTGGATCCCAAGTTCTGGTTCTAGGGTCAATGAGAGTACTCACATTCTGGTCTATATCCACTAATATGTTTTTCATGAGAGGTGGACGCATTCCATTTGCTGCTCCTAGCCAAGTTGGATCAAAAATCCATGGTTGAGATCAAATTTTTGTTGATACACCATTACCAATCATTTTCCTGAGCCCCTGAACCAGTAAATCTCTTCCAAACAGAAGACTTCTCCAAATGTATGAAGGTCTGTCACCAAGAGTAGAGGAAAGAATCGAATCCTCAGGATAATATCGACTTTTAAGAAACTTGGCACAAAGATTGGTTGGATGTTGAGATAGACGCCAAACCTGCTTTGCTAGGAGAGCCTTGTTGAAATACTGGCACAAAGACTGGCACAATGTTTGAAGTCTAGTTTTATTATTACACGGAAATACATATCATAAATGTTTTATCAATTAATCAAGTGTTTACATTCTAGTTGTTTAGACGTATACTTCTTTTATGCTTTGGAATCGTAATCCATTGGATACACGCATTTGGCTATCTATAAGAGCATCATTAACGTAGAACTCGTAATGGGTTTCTTATTTTATTTTTATTTTTTCTAATTTTTTTATAAAAAAAAAAAGAAATTAAAGAGTAAACCAATCGCGGGCCGCCACGTGTCAGTGGGGCCCGCGAACAGTTGAAAAACCCCTCAAGAGCCGTTGCTTAATCTGGATATTTTAGAAGCGGTGCTTAATATATTGGTGGGATCCATGCCTGATTTTTTGGTTAAGAAACCCTTTAAGCACCTGCGTTAATGGTGCTCTAAACGTTTTAAGTGATAAAAATATCTGATTTTTTATTTAATTCAAAACCTTTTTCTGTAGTTCTAATTACAAAACAAAATATTTTGTCAATCATAAATATGCGGAAAACAAATTTTTCGGTTGAATTTTTTATTTTTCAATTAATCAAAAGATAAACGAAGTTTCTTTCTGTTTTCTTTTAAAAGATGAATTTTGTTTGACAAACGAAGTTTCCTTTTATAGGCACGTTAAAAACATGGGATTCTAGAACAATCATGGAGGGCCAACAAAGGACATCTTCTCCAGGGACAATCATATGTGATCGATCCAATGCGAAGTACGATCTCTGCTCAATCAACGGCTCATGTATCCTCGATCCCAAAACCAGAACGTTGACTCTCATCGACCGAACTTCCGCCACATCATCATCGTTTGTGGAAAAGATCAGACCATACCCAAGAA
Organism: Anastatica hierochuntica; assembly: GCA_900406275.1. Taxonomy (NCBI): domain Eukaryota; kingdom Viridiplantae; phylum Streptophyta; class Magnoliopsida; order Brassicales; family Brassicaceae; genus Anastatica; species Anastatica hierochuntica. The sequence goes on from OVAN01003068.1 coordinate 24,843, forward strand.
AAGCAGACAACTGGATCATGACTCGAATCAAAGAGTTAAAATTAATCTCAGGCCCATTGAGCACGACCCATTCATGTGGCATAACACATGATTTGCCAGCCATTGTGTTCAGCGCCGGAGGGTACACCGGGAGCATATATCATGATTTCATCGATGGTTTCATTCCGCTTTTCATCACAGCCAACTCGGTCTACCCTGACCGCGATTTCATCCTTGTGGTTTCGGAATCTAAGGAATGGTGGAGGACGAAGTATATCGATATCTTAAGTAAATTAAGCAAACATAAAACCATATTACTAAACAAAGAAAACGCTTCTGTGATTACATATTGCTTCACTTCAGCTATTGTGGGTCTAATTGCATATGAACCCATGAAAACAGACCCGATCCGAGTTCCTTATTCGGAATCATTAGTGGGCTTTCACAAATTTTTAGGCAAAGCCTTCAACTCAAACATTTCCACTGTCAAAACCCACAAGCCTCGTCTCATATTGGTTAGCCGATGTGGTAATATTGGTCGAGTGATTTTAAATGAGAAGGAGATCAAAGAGATGCTTGAAGATGTTGGATTCGAGGTTATCACATTTAGACCATCGGGAACGACGAATTTAAGAGAGGCGTATAAGCTCTTGAAGTCAAGCCACGGGATGGTTGGGGTTCACGGTGCAGCATTAACCCATTTATGGTTTCTAAGACCCGGTTCAGTTTTTGTTCAGGTTGTTCCGGTTGGGTTAGATTGGGTTAAAATATGTTTCGAATCAGAAGCTAAGGCAATAAAGTTGGTGTATATTGAGTATCCGATTAATGTGGAAGAGAGTAGTTTGATAGAAAAATATAATAGAAATGATTTGGTTTTGAAAGATCCTAGAGCCTTTAGAGGAATGGGTTGGAACGCGAGTAAAATGAAAGTATATTTAAAAGAGCAAGATGTTAGATTTGATGTGAATCGGTTTAGGAAACATATGAAGAAAGCATACAAGACAGCTAAATCTTTTATGGAAATAAATGGTTGATTGATGATGTTTATGTGTTTATCGTATTGATATATGAGTTTTAAGAAATTTTCTACTATTTTATCTTTTTTAAGTATTTTGTTTTGACATGATCCGATTTATATCTAATTAATTTTACAATGTGAGGAGTATACTGAATTGAGTTTAGATGAAAAACATTCTGTAAATAAACATTTAAAAGATAAATTTTTTGATTAAAAGTATTTTCCCTATTATGTTATATTTATGTGGAAGTGTTATTGTCAATTGAGTATGAACGAAAGTGAAAATCTATAAAAATATGAATTGTATTCTAGTTTGCTTAAAATAGTTTTATATGTTTATTCATTTGAAAATGGGAAGATACTGTAACAACCCGGTTCACCTGATCAGGGTCCCTCCCAGATCTGTTATCTTCTCTAACCAACTTCTCCTTCTCAAACAATCTCCCAAAGCATTTCTAATAAAAATCTTAAATCAAATTCGAGTCTAAATAATCCATCACAAGGATAAATCCATCTTGTTGCTAGGCAGAGCTCCATATGTGAATAGAGTCTTCTAGCCAGCAGAAAAAAAAACATAACAAGTCTAAAAGAAACTAAAATCGAGCCAAACCATGGAAAACAATTTAAATAAAAACCCGGTCCCGAAAACGAACAATCCAGTCCCTCTGTCATCCATTCAGTTGTTCGTCATACTCACCTGCAGGGACAAAAAGGGGGAGGGACGAGGGAAAGAGAGGGGTGAGTGACAAGGGAATCACCCAGTGAGACATGGAATTGCTAGACACGCAAAACCGCAGAACGGACTTAACATGCATTCACAGATAACATAGAATTAGCATCAAGCAGACACCTATTGTGTCAGAAGCATACATGACATACAAAGATGTCCTAAACAAAACCCCCGGTTTTCTCCAAAACGCCTTAACCTGCCAGCAACCACCACAGTGACCGGCTAAACTCACTCACCAACTCTCCGGTTTGTGTGGACCCAGAACTTTCTTTCACTTCTCCAGGGGCGATTTCTCTCCCACAACTCATTCAAACGCATAACATCACATCCTATTACACTAGTTCAATATCCTAGACCTCTAGTTCAATCATCAAACAGACTGACTCGACTCTCAGGCAGGACTATCAATCAAGATGTGAACCCTACGCTAGCAATGAAAACATCCTAAGGCAGTTCTATGGGGTATTAGCTACGGGAATAGCGCCTCACCTTGGCCACATGGATGAACTCTCGGCTTGGCTGACTGATGATACTTCTTATGGCCTTTACTCCACGTGGATCCTTTGTCATCCTTCTTTTCCTTTGTTGATCCTCCTTCTAAGAACGAAAACGAGAAAAGATAGCGGTCTCGGGAACGTCTCGGGTCGTCCGTGACTTCCCGGAGATGAGGGCTCAGAGCTCCACAGCTTCGCTGCAGTGACCTCCGGAACCTCGAACGGAAATTAGAACGACAAGTATGAAAAACGGGAGAAAGGAATAGAAATCAAATAAAACGGTCGTATCTGCTAAATCGGGGCAAACCGCCCAATCCAGCCGAACCGACCGAACCAACCGAACCGACCAGACCAGCCAGACCGACCAAACCGACTGAACCAGCCGGACCGACCGACCGAACCGACCGAACCGACAAAACCGGCCGAACCGACTAGACCAGCTGAACCGACAGAACCGACCGTAGCCGACGACCTAGCAGAATCTAACCGACTAGCCTAACTAACTAACCTAACCGAAGGCTAAAAAGGAACGAAAAGAAAAAGGAAGGGAAGGAAAACTTACCGGAAAAGCGTCGGAACTCGCCCGGACCTTCCGGAAACTACCTGACACATCGCCGAAAGAACTCAGAAAGTTCACCGAAAAATCTCGGGAACTCGTCGGAAACTCACCGGAAACTCGCCGGAAACTCACCGGAAACTCGCCGGAAACTCGCCGGAGGCAGTGGCTCGAAAGCCGATGGGGACTAACCGAAAAGTCGATCCCCTATGCGGAGCTTTTGCTCTGACTTGAGGGAATGAGAAGGGGGAGTCGCTATATATAGAGGGAGGATGGGAAGGGATTGGATGAAGATTTCCGATGTGGGACAAAGTTATGAAACTTTAGAAAAAAATGGGCTTTGAAAAATAAAAAAGAAAATTTCGCAGCCTACTAGATTCGGACCCGGGTTGCTGGCTTCTTTCTAGAGACACTAACCACTAGACCACAGTAACTTTCTGGAAGATTAATACAAATCTAAGATTAAAAAGGGACGCTGGGTCGGGGACGTTACAATTCTCCCCCACTTCAATGGGATTCGTCCTCGAATCCTAAACGTTCTCCGGTTGCCTTCCGGACTCTCCGAACAGTTCTGGATAATCCCTTTGCATTACACTTTCGACTTCCCAGGTTTCCTCTGGGATACTATCTCCTGCCCATCTGACCTTGACCATAACCGCAACCTTACCCTGAATTTCTTTCTCCGCTTTTTCAGGATTTCTGAAGGCTGACTCTGGACTGAGAAGTTCTTTTGCAGACTCGATGGCGGACTAGGCAAAATCATTTATGGTTCTCTGATGACTTTCCTCAGTACTGACACATGGAAGACATTGTGGAAGTCTGCTAACTCCGGCGGTAGATCCAACTTGTAGGCAACTGCGCCTATCCTTTCAATGACGGGGTACGGCCCCATGAATCTGGGTCTTAACTTCTTCTTACCCTTTCCTTGCTTCCCTCCTTGGAAGTTCCCCATTTTTAGGAATACTATATCCCTGACTGCAAATTTTAACTCCAGGCGGCGGTTGTCTGCATAACTCTTTTGACGATCATGGGCTTCCTTTAGCCGTTGTTTGAGCATTTCAACTTGCTGCTTAGTTTCCTCTATGATTTCGGGCGCTAGATCTCTGGTCTCCCCCACTTCGGACCAGCACAGGGACGACCTGCATGGCCTTCCGTAGAGAGCTTCGTAGGGTGGCATCCCTATACTAGCATGGTAGTTGTTGTTGTAGGCGACTTCAACCAATGGCAGATGCTTAGACCAACTGTCTCCCCATTCGGGTACACACGACCTCAGCATATCCTCTAGGGTTTGAATCGTCCTTTCCGATTGCCCATCGGTCTGCGGGTGGTAGGTTGTACTGAAGTGTACCCTGGTGCCCAATGCTTTTTGAAACGCTTGCCAGAGCATGGATGTGAACTTGACATCTTGATCTGACACTATACTGACTGGGACCCCATGCATTCTGACAATCTCACTGATATACTTCTCCACTAACTTGTCGGCTCCATTTGTCCTTTTTACTAGCAGAAAATGGGCACTCTTTGTCAACCGGACGACGATTACCCAAATCGCGTTCTTACCTCCTGTGGTAGATGGCAATCCGGTGACAAAATCCATGGTTACCATATCCCACTTCCATTGTGGTAATGGCAGATCCTGAAGAAGACCGCCTGGTACTCGGTGCTCGACTTTTACCAGCTGACAGGTCTAACGCTGCAAAACCCAAGCGGTGACTTCTCTTTTCATTTCGCTCCAATGGTAAAATCTCTTCAGGTCTCGGTACATCTTGAAAACTCTCGGGTGAACGGAAAACTTCGAGCAATGAGCCTGCTGCAGATTTTCCTTTCTCAACTCTTGGTCGTTCGGTATGCAGACTCTGCCTCTGAACATGACCGTTCCATTGGCCGCTACATGGTACCCAATGACCTCCTTCTCGACCATCTCCATAAGAGACTCGTCCTTGGTTTGAGCCTCGCGGATCCTCCACAACAAATCAGCTTGGTCTACCGCTTCTAAACCAGTTAGACCATCTTCGACGGTAGTGGCGCATAACTTGAGACTTGCCATCATTTCCACCAGCTCTTGAGTCTCCTTTGACTCGGCCACATCTGTCCTTCTGCGGCTTAGAGCATCTGCAACCTGGTTAGCCTTACCAGGGTGATAGGCGATCTCCATCTCATAGTCTGCCAAAAGTTCTACCCATCTACGCTGCCTCAAATTCAAATTTTGCTGAGTGAAGATGCATTTCATGCTCTTATGGTCGGTGAAAATCTGAATCTTCTCTCTGTACAGATATGCTCTCCAGATCTTGAGGGCGAAAACCACTGCTATTAGCTCCAAATCATGCGTCGGGTAGTTTAACTCGTGTGGTCTCAACTGTCGCGTGGCATAGGCGATGACCCTCTCAAGCTGCATCAGAACACAACCTAACCCTACTCCTAAGGCATCCGTATAAACCTGATACGGTACCCCTACCTTCGGCAGAGCAAACACTGGCGTCTGCGTCAGTCGATCCATTACTGCTTTGAAACTCTTGGAGCAGTCCTCTGTCCATTTCCATTTTTGTCAAGTTGCCGGCAAACTCCTTCCATCCGATGACGGTTGGAACTTCCGCATGAATTCCGGTGGCACCCATCTTCCCCTTGCCCACCGTCAGAGATTCTCGGGTTCTTCGGGACAAACTTGGCTTGGAAGTCCCACCTCTTGACCATCTGGGGTCACACGAAGCTGTTTGCATCTCCAAAATCGAACATGGTATAGGCGACTTCTTCTCCCACCAATACAGAAGGGCGATCCTAATCATTCTACGAATTTCGACTGACCTGCTTCACAACAACGCATAACTTCTACTAATTGAAAAGACTTAGCAATGACCAACAGGATTGACTCCGGCCGGACTAGTGTTCTTTTTTTTTTTTTGAAATTCCCCTTTTCTGAAAACATTTTGAAATCACAAA
>OVAN01003069.1:2249-30551 GCA_900406275.1 Anastatica hierochuntica
GTAGATGGGCCGATTCTCGTCCGGAATCGTAAGTGGGCCGTTACCGCGGTTTGGCCCTTTCGGGCCGTTTCGCGGCTAAGTGATCTTTACAATTGGCGCGGGAAATCGTTTCTCGTAAGACCAAGCGGTAATAGTTTCGTGGAACGATAAGGCCGATCGTATAGTTTAGACTCTTCCGGTGTTTAGGTTAATCGTCGTCGTTTTACACGATCGGTACAAAGTCCACGGAAAGTACGAATCCTTACGATTATCATCATGACGGTTTGACGGAAAGTCCAATCGAGATGAAACGAGAGACGATCAAGTGACGATTCGAAAGAAATGACGATCGGAAAGGACGTTGTTCAGTTGACGGATTACGGCTGAACGTTATCCGCGTCTCAGCGCCAACTGGCACCAAGACGGACCTTCGGTTTTGGTTTCAATCGACGTCTAGATCGGCCTCTAGTTCAGTCATCAATCGGTTCCAAGACTCGTGCGTAGGTTTTGGCGTCAATCGACGTTTAGACATTTCTCCGAAGGGACGCGGTTGTCCAATGCTTTTGGTGGTTTCGTATCGCTCCGAAGGTTGTTTCATGTGGCCTTGCGAGAGTTATCCGAAAGCCATTGATGCTAGTTCCAACACTCGGATGCTCTAGTTGCTTGCAGACGGATAGACTTTATGCGGAGATTGGTCATTATCGACTATCTTCGAAGCTTTGAAGCCAGGTCGAGAAGAGGCAGCCTGAACGATGAGAATCTCATATTTTTTAGATATCCTTACGATTCCAGTATCCAAAGGAGAAAACATCGTCCCCGTGGTCCTTTTCTGGCATCGATTTTGTCGGAACAGTTTTTTGACCCCAACAATCGTGAATCTGTCTAATGGCAAAACAATCAACATTATCCATGTACTCATCCTCCAACAAGGCAACCATATAGACATTCTCCTCAGAGAGACTATCGTCGAGTGGTGTATCCGCTTCCATTCGTAATCGAGACAAATGGTCTACAACGCCATTCTTGATACCACGCTTATAACGAATCTCTAAATCAAATTCCTGCAAAAGCAAATTCCATCTTAAAAAGTCTCGGTTTAGCATCTTTCTTAGAAATAAGGTACCTCAAAGTTGCATGATCAGTGTGTACAATGACTTTCAATCCCATTAGGTACTGTGTGAATTTCTCGAATGCGTAAACAACAACTAGAAGCTCCTTCTCCGTAGTCGCATACTTGATCTGAGTGTCATCAAATGTTCTGCTGGCATAGTAGATCACATGGAGATTCTTGTCTTTTCTCTGATTTGAACACTGCTCCCACTGCGTAGTCATTGGCGTCACACATTACCTCGAAAGGTAAATCCCAGTTTAGTGGCTGCACAATTGGAGCACTAACTAGTGCCTCCTTGATTTTCTGAAAAGCTAACAAAAAGTCAGTATCAAAATCAAGTTTGATATTCTTAAAGAGTAACTGAGTCATGGGTCTGACTATATTGGAAAAATCCTTGATAAACTGTATGTAGAATCCTGCATGTCCGAGAAAGTTGCGGACATCCTTGATAGAAGTAGGAGGATGCAGGCTCGTCATCACCTCCACCTTGGCCTTATCAACTTTGATCCCTCTCTCAGAGATTCGATGGCCAAGCACAATCCCATCCTACACCACAAAATGATATTTCTCCCAATTCAAAACCAAGTATTTCTCTTCACATCATTCTAAAACCCTGCAAAGGTTAGACAAGTATTTAGAAAACGAAGAATAATAAACCGAAAAGTCATCCATGAAAACTTCCATGATATCTTCGATCAAGTCAGTGAAGATAGACATCATGCATCGCTGGAAAGTCGCAGATGAATTGCATAATCCCAATGGCATTCTCCGGTAAGCATATGTCCCATATGGACATGTGAATGTAGTCTTTTCTTGGTCCACCGGATGGATGGGAATCTGAAAGAAACCTGAATAGCTATCAAGAAAACAATAATAAGGATTGTTAGCAAGTCTTTCCAGCATTTGATCAATAAAAGGTAGCGAAAAATTATCCTTTCTCGTGGCTGAGTTCAACTTCCTGTAATCAATGCACATCCTGTGGCCTATGATAGTCCTGGTGGGAATGAGCTTGTTCTTCTCATTGGTGATGACAATGATTCTACCTTTCTTTGGTACAACATGTACCGGGCTCATCCATGTGCTGTCAGAAGTAGGATAGATGACACCTGCACTCAAAAGTTTAAGAATCTCCTTCTTGACAACTTCCATCAACTTAGGATTGAGCCTCCTCTGATGATCGATGGAAGTCTTGGATTCATCCTCCAAGTGGATCCTATGCATGAAGAGATCTATACCTGTAATATCATCCAAAGAATATCCCAACGCTTTTTCTATACTTCCGTAACTTCAAAAGAAGCAAGGCAGTCTCACCATTGTTCAGATTAGCATTGAAAATTACAGGATATATAGAGTTAGGACCTAAGAAAACATACCTTAGTCCTACAGGTAGTGGCATGAGCTTGACTTTTGGAGCTTTCAACCCACTCCAATCAGCAATCGAGCTCGCCACCAGTGATGTAGAAGAGGCAGGTGATGGCTCTTCGAGCTTGATAAATGAGACATGCTTCTCCTCATTAGCTCATTGAGCTTTGACTGCAGATCATCAATTCTCTTCGCATCTGATGACACAACTCCTCTACCACGATCATAGTGTGATCTTCGATTGGCCTGACTATTCACCATATTATTCACCAGCATATAAGCTTCCTCCACAGTCTTGGTTATGAAATCACCATTGTTCGTGGTGTCCATAGCATTCTGATACATCTCCTCAACCCCATTGTAGAAAATGTTGAGGAGATTCTAATCTGAGAACCCATGATGAGGACAATCATTGAGGTACTCCTTGAATTTTTCCCAAGCTGCATGAAAACTCTCAGAACCCAATTGGTGAAATCCTGCAATCTTGTTTCGAAGAGACATAGACCTCGGTTTTATGAAGAAATGCCCAAGAAAAGCAGCCTGAATTTCGTACCATGACCTTAGAGAATCAGGCTCTAGACTATTGTACCATCACGTAGCTTTATCATTCAGAGAGAAACTGAATAACCTGCATTTCAGAGCTTCAGCAGGTACTCTGTTGTGCTGGATAGTATTGCATATGGCTTCAAACTTATCCACATGGTGCATTGGGTTCTGTGATGGCAACCCAGGAAACTGATTCTGCTGCACATTGCTAATGTGACCAGTCTTGATCCCAAACTCTCTTCTCTCTATGGGAGGCGGACGAATCCCAACACGCTATGCATAGAAAGACTCCGGAGTGTCATATTGCGCTAGAGTAATCCTCCGTTGAGGTTGATTTGCGCATTGTTGCCCCTCAGCTGTAACATTTTGCTGGCCAATTTGCTGAGCACGACCATTAGCACCACCACCAACAAGTGCTTCACCTCCTGGAAGGACTCTAGGAAAGAGAGGATTTTGATGAACTTGAACATTTTCTCCCATGTTATCACCCATGATTTGAGCAAATTCAAATTCCTCAATAACCTCCAGCAACTTCTCCTTCTTCTTCTATCTTTCTAGACGTGCAGGTTCCAGCTCAAAATCGAGAAGATTCGCGATCCCTTGGCTTCTAGTATGAGGCCTGTTCATATACCTGAAAGCACAAAAGCAGAGAAGAAAAAGAAGAGATTAAAAAAAATAAATAAAAATGCCTTAGGCACGCAATGATCCTAAGTTCTAAGACGACCTATTGGTCTCTGGCAACGGCGCCAGAAAACTTGATAGCTCAGGCTTTTTCCCGAGATAACACTGCAAGCGCACAGAAGTACGTTGTAGTGGTTTGGGATTGAATCCACAGAGATCAAAGGTAGCACGTAGAATTTCATATCAAACTGCGGGCTAAAGCGAAAAGTATATTTTGTAAGAGATGCAATCACCAAAATTCAGAAAGCAGAAAAAGTAAACAAACGAATATGGGTTGTGAATCAATCAACGAAGAGTTGGGCATTGGATATTTTGAGGGAAAGAATTCATTGTTGATTCAAATTATAGATTAGGGAACAAGTTTTAAACCGTCTTGAACTCAAACACTAATGTAGAACTGATATGCTTCCATAGCATCAGTTCCCTATATATTAGAAACCTCAAGACTAACTTTCGTTGACACTCGGATTCTAAACAAGTTTGATATGTTCACAATTCACTTAAACATCAACTTCCATTGGATTAAGAAGAATTACTCATTTAGGATTCTTTTAGGCATTTAAACAAACACTTTCCAAGCGTTAAACAACCTAAGATCAGAAACAAAGTGATCAGTTTAATTTCATGCATTACGAATAATCCTAGATGAAGATCCAATTGATTAAATCCCTAATCATACAATTCTATGTCACTAAATCATGAATCCCTATGTGAGAACCCTAAACCCAACAAGCAAACTACTCACTCATGATAATCGAACAAACAAAGATCAGATCAGAGAGAAAAATGATTGTATTGAACAGAAAATAAAGAGTAAGATTTAGAATTCTTCTCGGATTCGAAGTACGGAAGATGATTATTCTCCTTAAGTTACAAAGATCTCTATTGCTCTCAAAAACTCAGAAAAAGTGCATCATGAAATAGGAAACACGAGCTTAGGTTTTAGTATTGGGATCCGGTTCAAAATAAGTTCGGTTTGGTTCTTCATGAAATCGGTCTGAGAAACGGTACAGGGATAAATCGATCTTGAGACAAGGATCGATCCTTGTCCATCTAATTGGATATTTTTAACCTTCAAGAAAACTTCTTTCGATGCTTGAAATCACTCCAAAATGCATTCTTTTCGCACATCTAAGCTTGATTCTTGTAAAAACACTAAAGAACACATATCCGTGCCAAAAAGATCTGAATGCATACTAAAAACCATAATTCTCGTGTAAAAACCATGATAAAATCTACTAAAATACTAACATATGAGACTCTCTTGCTATTTGGACATGACGTCCGGATTTGTGGGGCTCCCAACCTCGGGCGACCAAAGCACTCTGATCTTTTGGTTATGGCCGCTCTACTGGGGTATAGATATCCATCGCTTTGGTAGGTTCACGATCTTTCGTCGTTCAACTTGCATTGAAAGAAAAGGTGGGGCATGTGGTTTGGTGGACCATGATCTCTGGGGCATTAGACTTACAAATTTTTAAGTTTGGTATCTAAGACCAAAAACACATGGCTTAGAGACCCATGGGTCCATGGTGGTGGTCTTAACCATGAGTTGGGGCATTAAGCCCTTGGTGAGCTAAGGTCCCTTGCTAATTTTACGTCGTATTAGTCGCGAATTCATAAGCGTTTAATTAACAAGACTTAGTCTCGATTGGGATCTATGTTTTAATATATAAGATCGGTGGGCACACCTGTCTCTAGGCACAAGGCCTCTTTGGACATTTAGTCCCTGGGCCGAAGCCTTATTGACATGTTGCGTCGAGTTTTTGCTAGCTTTATAGTTACCGACTGGTTTTAAGTTTTTCTAAGCCGCGTACTAGGATGGACAGGGGTGCACATATCCATTAGTTTTGCTAACTCATAGTTTTGGTGCATTGCAGAGGATCTGATCCGCATTTTGCAACAACCTTTCAACTATTGTTTTTGGGAACTCGTCCGCATTCCGCCATGACCTTGTAGTCACGGTTTTCAGGATATGGTCCGCATTAGATGGACCATAGTTAGGAGCCTATCCGCATTCCGCCATGACATTTCGGCCATGGTTTTTAGGATCTCGTCCTCATTATATGGATTTTTTTGGGCACAAGGACTTAGTAGATTCCTAAGGAGTTTTTAAAAGATGTTATATCTTTTTTTCTCCAAAAGAAATCCATTTTTTTCTTTTAAGAATGTATTTCAAGAACCGCAGTTTCTTTCGTCAAAGAATAGCGGAGCTTTTATTACATAATTGAATTCTAAGAAAAACGATGGCCATCTCAAAGCTGAGAAGAAGTGCCAAGGCTTGCGCCAAGGCCTTCTTGCCTAGAGTTGGTATACCAGTTGTGAATGGTATTCCAGCTGTTTCATCGTTTCGTACCCTTGTGCTCCGTCAGACTTGTCTCTTGCCTGCGACGTTGCCCGCCTGTCCGATATGCGACAATATTCTTTGAGGGCTGCTTTTTTCCGTGTAATTGCTCAACAGAGATTTCCATGGCGGTGGCCATTGAGTGGGGCTTTGGAGCAATGGCTCTAAGGGTCGTCTGGTAGCATGAGTAGGTCCATTCCTAATCTCCTCGGATCTCCCTTATTCGCCAAGGTGTTCGAAATTTCAAGGATTGATGTAGAGTTGATGGAACAACCTCCATATCATGTATCCAGCGCCTCCCCATTATTGCGTTGTACGCCGATGAGCAATCTATGATGAGGAACTTAGTCCTTCGGTTGACTCCTCCGGTGTATACCGGTAGGATTACTTCTCCCATGGTCTGCTTCACTTTGCCACTGAATCTTACTAGAGAAGTGGACCTTCAAAGGCGTTGGTGAAAATTATATTAGTGGAACTGCCATTGTCGACGAGGATGCGCCTCATGAGACAGTTTGCAACTTTCAGTGATATCATCAGGGCATCGTGATGCAGAGTTATCACTTTTTCTTTGGTATTAGTGGTGAAGCTTATTACGCTAGGGTCATCTTCGCGTTCTTTGCTAACCGCCATGACATCTACTCCATGGTTGATCTTGGCAGCGCGAGTGCTTCTCTTGGCAGCAGAGATTGTCACCCCGCTTACTTCTGATCCTCTAGTAATGAAGTTGACATCATAACCGTGCCTTGGCGAGTCAGGCCTTGGCCCCATGGGAACATCATTCTTGGTCTTTTCGTGAATGAGCGCCCTTGCTCTATCAGAGAAGAACTCTCGTAGGTATCCCTTTCTGAGTAACTCGTTCACTTCGAACCTTAGTTGGAAGCAATCCTCTGTTAGGTAACCATGGTCGTGATGAAAATTGTACCACTTAGACGTGTCTCTCTTGTGCTGAGGGGCCCACATCTTTATGGGTCACTTGACCTTTCCGGACATACGTCCCAACTCAGTTACTATCTCACTCGGGGATATCACCATGTTGGACATGTCGGGCCAAGTCATGGGCACGTACTTCTCGTGCTCCACTTTTGTCAAGAGCTCTGGCCATCCTTTGGTGGCCATCCTTGGCAGAGTTTTCAGGTGTAAACTTAGCGTTAGATTTATCAACCCTGGCGGTCTTGGAGTAACCATGTCCATTGGGATGATTTCTCTGCGCTAGTTGGGCATGATAAGTTGGGTCCTCCTCTCATTTAATTTGGGCCCAGGTCTTGGAGAGTACATCCTCCATGGTGTGGCATGGGTACTTGGTGAGGTCCTTGTACAGGTCACCATCGTGCCGTAGCCCTTGCCTAAAGGCTGAGATGGCCGTGGAGGCGATGCAGTTAGGAACCGACATCTTCACCCCATAGAATCGGTGGAGATACTCCCTCAAGCTCTCATCTGGGTGTTGTTTGATCCGACAGAGATCATCGGAATCACGTCTCAAAATTCGGCTGCTAGTGAACTACTCGACGAAGCGGTCCGTTAGCATGGCGAATGAGTCGATAGAGCCGTTGGTAAGGTTGGAGTACCACAACAGCGCTGGGACTATGAGGGTTGCTCCAAATCCTTTGCACATACAGACCTCCAACTGCTCATAGCTAATGGGGCAGTAAGCATGCGTTGGCGATACTGTGAGATATGCGTGTCTGGATCGGTGGTCCCGACTTATAGAGTCATGGTAGGCCATGAAAACCTCTTAGGGACTTCAGCGTAAGCAATAGCGTCAATGAAGGGTGTATCTGCGTAGGAGTTGGGAGCTCTCCTAATAATCCGTGGAGCTACTCCCGTAAGGTGCTTTATTATGTTATTTATAGCTTTCAGCCTCCCCGTTAACATGGCTTCCACACCTAGGGCCTCGTTAGCGTTTCCCTTGTAGGGTTTGCTAGGGCCGCTATGAAGGTGAGAGCCAGTGTTTCGGGTCAGGCCTGAACTTGGAATATGATGCGTCTGAACCTCCTTAACGACCTTCGGTGGCATCTCGCGTAGGGTCTGCATCGATGGGACTTTAGTTTTGAACCTGGCACGCCTTTTGTCTTCTTTAGGTGTATCAGCGTCTGTCTTTACCGTCAAGGCTTTGAGAACTGCGTTCTCGTCTTCTAACTCCTTTAGACGAGCTTCGTTTTCTCTTAGCTTCGCCGCGATCAGCTCGTACTCATGCAATTTTGATGCGATCTGCTCGTGCTCTTGAAGCTCCACCGCAATCGCCGCATCGTCATCTTTCTCAGGTACTTGTTCCTCAGTTTGAATCACAGCTATTTCCTCGGATGTGTATTCGAGGTTTTTGTCTTTTCCTGGTTCGAATGAACTGCTAGATTCGCTCATCTTTGATTATTTGTTCTTGTTTAAATCTCTCCCTCCTTCAAGTGCCAAATTTTTTGGGGGGTGGTGGTTTGGTGATTTTTCGATGGAGAAGAACAAGGTGATCGATGGTTTTTTAGTGTTTTGGAAGAGAGATGAGCGAATGAGACAAAAAAATGTAATGCAAAAGACTATTCTTTATTGATGAATAAGAGGTCGATTACAATATGTGTGTATGTTTCAAAGTCTTCGGTCGGATCCTTGAATTAGGGTTTTTCTCTTTGTATTTATAGCTTTCGAATTAGAGTATTTCTTTGTATTTTGTGGATAACTTCTATATTCGAGTTTATCATACAACAAGAATATTTCCCTAGATTCATTAAGGCATTTATCCCTATCTCTTAAGATCTTACACCGACTTAGGGGATATCTGCCCTACCTCGGCTATGGCCTCAGCTTGGAGATGGTGTCCTTGGCTATGGCCTTGGTTAGTACCTACAACTAGCGGATTTATTTATATCTCCTTGGTCTTGGCTATGACCGGACTCTAAAGAAATAAAATTACCCCCAACAGTGAGTATGATTAGATAATTTTCATGTTCTGTTGTTTCTAGACTGCTTAAATTCCAAAAATTTCATAACTGAATCGCTTTTATGTTTGTTTCTCGTGGAACGTTTTACTTGTTGTTTCTTTGTGATTTTCTTGCAGGTACAATATCAAAGAGCAGCAACAACCAAGCCCTCATTGATGCTATCATGGCCAGCATGGCAAAGGTGATGGACGAAAAATTAGATGAGAAGTTGAATAAGAAGTTTACGACCTTTAAAGAAAAGATTGGCCGATCCGGTCATAGCGGATCCAACCGGAGTCAAAGTGATCCCTCAACTGCCAAATACGATAGCCAAACTTCCAACAACTCCTGCCATAATCAGCGAAGGCATCATGACCGAGACGAACGTCAACCGCACAATCTTTTACCAGGTTTAAAGTTCCAAATCCCTTCTTTTCAAGGTACTAATAATCCTGAAGTGTATCTAGAATGGGAAAGAACTATGGACGAATGGCTGCGTCTCAACCATATCCTGAAGAACGATGAATTATTTTGTGATGTTATCGCCCTCACGGGAAGCGCCTACAAGTGGTGGTTGAAAGAAGAAAAAGAACGCAAACTTTACAAGGAGCCAACTATCACCACTTGGGANTATTTGGGAGGAATTGAAAGTGATTTTAAGGCATAAGTATGCTCCCAAGGCTAAAGAAAAAGACATTTTCACCAACCAAGAAATCAGCAACAACAAGTGGATGGACAAAGAGCGAAACCAACAAGAGAAACTCGTCAGGCAAGAAGAAGCACCAATGCTGATAACTAAACTGACCAACGTCGATCGGATTAAGGTAATTGATCAATCAAACTATGTTGTTTCGAATATTTCTCATGACTTGATAACGCAATTCTCTTGTCCAAAAGAAACTGAAAAAAGTACAGGTGAAAAAGAGAAATGTCTAGAAGCGCCGATCTTATTTAAACATCCTGAAGAAGCGTAGGGACAAACCACACTCCAATCAAACGCGGAACCTAATCTTTTCTCAAAAAAAATTGATTTCAAATCTGCAAATATCAAAATCTTACCCAACGTTCTCATTTACTCTTGAAATATTTAACTTTTTAATAATGTTATGTTTAATAATAAATATTTATGAACAATAAATAGCAATTAATTATCATGCGTGAATGTGTAGATTAGAATAAGAAATAACTATGCATGAATAAAAAAGGTTCATATTTCTTTGATTTTTAGATTAATTTGTTTTTATTAAGTGTCAATTTTTAAAAATATTGAAATGCTTATGTGTTGATTTGAGTGTTGATTTGACAAGTTTACATAATATTAATAATTTATTGGGCCACGTGAATTGGTTCAAACGTGTCTCTTTCGCATAATAATGGAAGATGAATCAGGCGACAGATATGCATTTATTTAACACGACAATCGTTATTAATTTGATGCATGGGTACTTTTACCGGTAGGCAAAATACCCAAACTTCTAAAACCTAATATGATCCGAAAAACGATATCAAATTCGAATAGAAACTAAAAAAATATTCGAATGAATTATAAATTTTAATATTTGAAGAATCGAATTCAAATTTTACCCGTACCGAAATATTTTGGATATTCGAAAATATTCGAATGAATTATAAATTTCAATATTTGAAGAACCGAATTCGAAATATCTGAACTATATTAATAAACTTAAATATATTCACTAACTTTAGATCTAATATCCAAACATATTCAAAATATTTAAAAAAATATATGAATTATTAAAAGATACTAAAAAATACTTAAACTACTCTGAAAAATAGTAAAAAAAATACTCGACATATCGGAAATAATTACTGGTTTTTCATCTACACACCCGAAACGAAACGATTTCTATATTAATTGTAGGTATTTGGTCATGCATTGTTTAAGTTTATTTACTATGTTTGGATTTTGAAGTTTTTAAAATGTATTTGGATTTTGACAATTTTTTATATAATTTAAATGAGTACGGAATCCGAATCGAGTCCGCAAAGATCCAAATCAAACCCAAGCCAAAAAACATAAATACATGAATGGATTTTGAACTTTTAAACTTGAAAATTCGAAACCTGAATAAACCCGAACTGAACTCGAATAGATACCCAAACATTATACCTAGATACTTTTGGGTGTTTGAAAAGTTTTCTTTCTTTTTCACCTCATGACAAAGTTGTTACTGTAACAAGTAAAATAGATTTTTCCTTTTCCTTTTTCTTCCATCATCCATCAGCTACCCCCTCCTTTTATTTTTTCTGATATAAGTTGATTAAGATAAACAAATATGTAAACTAAAACTTTTTCTATTTAGGTTAGATTTTTATTTAATGGGATTTTGGATATTTGAACAATTTAGTCGGGTTCTATAATCAACAATTTCAAAAAAAATTCGATTGAGGCTTTCTTTTTGTTTTAAAGAATTTGTGCAAATGATTGATACTTTATAGAAAATTATCTGGAGGAAACTATAGATTGTCCTGGATCATTTTATAATAAAAAAATTTACAATTTTTCTATTTTTTTTAACAAAATGGGACCAATATTTTTTAAGGACAAATTAAGTGTTACGTTCAAATTTGTGATTCTGTAAAATAAAGGAGTGCAAAACAAGCGTAATTTTTATTTTTCCACCAATTCTTACTCCACTAAGTCATATTACTCCAATTTTATTTATTTCTCTTATTAACCAACATTTACACCTAATCAAACAAACCACAAACAAGGAGAAGAGTTTCTCTTATGTTGCAAATCTATAGTATATAAAAGTTAAAGTTACTTATTTTAAAAGTCAACCCGTAAAGTTTTAATAATCAAATTTTATTAAATCACATCATAGTTTAAATCAATTATCTGTAATATTTGTGAAAACAAAATTTAAAGGTCAATTAGGTGAACAATTTATTGCCCATTGTTATTTAAAATTTTCAGATGCAAAAAAAAAAATAATGGGAAAATTTCACAAAAGAACTCCATTTATAAGAAAAATAGAAAATAGGGGGGAAAAGATTAAAATCATTTTTTTTAAATGGATGTGAGATTTAAATAGTGGGGGGTTTAGGTTTTTGGTTATAATTTTCAAAAAATTAATAAAAGTAGTAGCTTAGAATAAGTAAATTTTGTTTCATTTTTGTATTAACAAGAAAAAAAAATTTAACTAATGTTAAGTTTATAATTTATTTAATAATATGAGACAAGTATACTTTAGGATATACGGAAAATAATAAAAATAGTTAAAAGATAAAAAAAAAAAATATATTTAATTTTTCATGGTACAAATTACTCATTTCTCATTTCTTTCTGCAACGAAAATCTAAAACTTTCCTTTAAGATATGAGATTTCACTGGCGATGGTAGCTTTCACAGCGCCGTTTGCCATATTTACCGTTTTTATGTTCTTTTTGTTTTTTTTTGCCGACCAAACAATAATCAAAAAGTCATTCTGGAACTAGTTGTCCAGTTCAGAGGATCAGATTCTACAAAAGTATAATTAGTATGGAAAATACGGGAGTCTCGAGCCATATAGTCCGCTTGTACATTTGCCGTGCGCGGAATGGTAAACAGTGAAAACCCCGGAAGCTGCTCTTGAAGGAGATGAAATTCTTGAATGCTCGTGTAGAAAGCTGGCCAGTCATCACGATGTTGTAGAATCCTGAAAAGCTCTGCACAATCTGTCTCGTAGATCTGGCACTCTATTCTTCGGGCACTCAATTCATGCATAGCCCATAGTAATGCTTCTATCTCTGCATATAGCGGGGACAAACTCCGCCGGACACATCGTGCCCCTAATAAAATTACTTTATTTTCATCATCCTGACATACCCAAACAAGTCCAAAGTTAGGCTCAGAATGTTTCCATGATCCATCTACTCGGCAGACCAGCCCTGAAGGTCATGCAGTCACTTCGGGTAGCCGTCCATCGTCCGATGGGATGGTGACCTTCGCCTTTTTCAGGCTATCAAGTCAGTTTCCGCATCCCGCAAAATTTCATCCACTCCTAGCTGGAAGCCTTAGAAGACCTTTTTATTCCTTGCTTTCCATATGTACCATAACACCCATGGATAGAGGTCGTTACCCCTACCATGATCCCGTATAGATTTCCGCCAGATGAGAAAATCTAAATTTTTGTATATTGAACATGTGGGAAAAGTCCCTGGTATTGTCGGATCCCTATAGGAGTTCCAAATTTGCAGAATTGATTCACACTCAAAGAAAACATGATTAATGGTCTCCGGAGCGGTTCCGCACCGCTGACACATTATGTCACACTACATACCCCGCTTTATGATCTCTGATGCCACCGCCAAGCTCATTGTGGCAATTTGCCAAACAAAATGTTGAATCATAAGGGGGCAATTTATTTTCCATGCAAAAGCCTTCAGAGCTTCTAGTCCTGGTCCCCAACCTTTGTTATTTAGCCTATTTATCTCCAAAGAATTGAGAAGCTTGTAACCCGATTTAACCGTATAATTTCATACTTTGTATAGTGCCACACCAAGCCATCCAAAATAGTGGTACGACTTGGTTGAATACCCCTGATGATCTCCACATCCACGGGATCTATAAACTCTTGTAAAATTGGTAGGTGTCATTCCCTCGTTGTGGGATTTATTAAATGTTGAACTTGTAGCCGAGGATGCCAGATACTACTTCGCCCTCTCGCGGGTCGTGGGTGTAGGTCAGGGATCCATGGATCGTTCCATACTGATGTATGTATTCCCGAGCCTATCCGGATTCTAACCCCTTCCTTAAGCAGTGATTGGGTTGAAAAAATACTTTTCCAACCAAACGAGGGCGCATTCGGTTTTTTGCGTTCAAAAGATGAACATTCCTGAAAATCTCCCCCGCAACACCCGAGCTACCAATGAATTCGAAAACTGTATCAACCACCAGAGTTGTTTGGCCAATAAGGCTTTATTAAAGTCTTCCAGAGATTTAAAACCCAAACCTCCATTCTCTTTTGGAATACATAATTTATCCCATGCAAACCAATGGAGACCGTGGTTACATCCATTGGAACTCCACCAGAATCTTTTGATCGCACTAGTTAACTTTGTAGTTAAACCTTGGGGGAGCTTGAAACATGACATGACATAATTGGGTAATGCCAGAGCTAACGATTTAATAAGGATCTCTTTACCTCCTTTGGAAAAGAACTTAGATGACCAGCCGTTTACGTGGTCTCCCAGACGTTCACGAACATAATTGAAAATTTGACTCTTTGGTCCTCCCAGGCTTTCCGGGATTCCTAGATAATTTCCCATACGCCCTTCCTTTGTAATGCCTAACTTGGCCTTAAGCGTGTCCTTAAGTTGTTCCAGAACATTTTTCCCAAATAAAACGGATGACTTGTCAAAATTTATTACTTGTCCAGAGGCACGTCCATAGTCCTGTAAAACCTCCAAAATGGTGTGGTTTTCTGAAGCGTCAGCCTTACAGAAAAAAACTGTCATCAGCAAACAACAGATGGGAAATCGATGGGCTCTTATGAGCGATCTTGATCCCCGTTAAAGCCTTATCCATCTCTTTCTGTTTTATGTTTGCAATAAGGACCTCCGTGCAAAGGATAAACAGATATGGTGATAAAGGATCCCCTTGTCGTAGCCCTCTCTTAGGTATAATGACTTTCGTCGGTCTGCCATTAAAGAGAACTTTATATGATACCGAACTGACACACCACATTAACCAAGAAACCCATACATGTCCAAACCCTAGCTTCTGCATGACTGCTTCCAAAAATGGCCATTCAATACGATCATAAGCTTTGCTCATGTCCGTTTTTATAGCCATAAAATCATGACGACACTTCTAATTAGTACGCAGGCCGTGGAACATCTCCTGAGCAATTAATATGTTATCCGTAATCAGCCGACCAGACACAAAGGCGGATTGTGTCTCCGAAATGGCTGATGGAAGAAACTTTCGTAGCCTTAGGCAGAGTACTTTGGAGATAATTTTATAACCCATATTACATAAACTGATCGGCCGAAGCTCCGACACCCTTTGCTGTTGGTCCTTTTTGGAATTAAACAAATGTTTGTTTCATTCAGGCGTGCATCAAAACTACCCGTTTGAAAGAACCCCCGAACTAATTTAACCAGATCATCCTTCAAAATCCCCCAATACCGTTGAGAAAAGAGAGCCGTCATGCCGTCCGGACCTGGAGGTTTTTCAGGATGCATAGCAAACAAAGCTGACTTTACTTCCAACTCCGTAACTCCCTTAGTCAGGGCCTGATTCATACCCTCGGTAATAATCGGTTTAACATTCTCAAGTGTCCGTGCAAAATCTCTCGGTACGGAGGATTCAAACAATTCATTGAAATAATCGACCGCTATATTTTCCAGTTCATCCGGGGACTCGTCCCAAGCTCCTTGAGAATTAAATAGTCCTGAAATCATATTGCGTGCTCACCTTTGTTTCGTTGAGGCATTGAAAAATTTAGTATTTTTATCTCCCTCTTTTAACCATAGATTCATGCTTTTCTATTTCCAGTGAATTTCTTCATCTCGGTATGCCTCCTGAAGCTTTTTTTTTTTAATTTCGACAATAGTGTCCGTGGACACCGAATCATCATTCCGAGCTTCTTCCAATTTTATTTCCAGGGTCTCAATATTTTCTCTGCCTTTTGGAACGGTATTATTCCTCCACCAAGAAATGGAATTCCTACAATTTTGTATTTTTTTCCACAAAGACAGGTTCCCGAAAATTACGTGTCCGCTGCCAACCACTTGCTACAATCTCCGCGAAACCCTCCTTACCAATCCATCTCTTTTCAAACTTGAAACTATGATGAAATTTTTCCTCTTGTAATTAAATTTTAACAATATCGGTCGGTGACCAGAACTGATCCTCGCTAAATACTCAACTTTAGAATGGCAAAAGACACTATGCCAATCTTCATTGCCTACCGCTCTATCCAATTTACATCGATTATTCTGTTTACATCGTGTAACCTTCAAAGATAATTGATCTCCAGCACAAGGGAACTCCGACATGCCACAATGGCTTAGCATCTGATTGAATGGGACAAAGGATGCCGCCGGCCTCATTTCACCTCATTTTTTCTCATGATTTCCAGTAAGTTCATTTAAATCTCCAATGATTAACCAAGGTTTTGATCTTTGCGATCTTATTTCAATTAATTTATCCCATACTTTATAGCGATTTGCAGCGACCGATTCGCCATAAACAAAAGAGATGGAGACATTAAACCCATATATCATAGCATTTACATCAATAATGCGATTACTAGAGTAAAGAACACCAATTTTATTTCATTATTAAAGAAAATTGCTAAACCACCACTCAAATCAATGGGATCCACCGAGTACAAATTATTAAAACCAAAATCTAATTGAAATTTCTTTAAATAAAAAGCAGATTGTTTTGTATAAGAGAGAAACACAATGTCAAGCCGAAATTTATTCCAAAGGTCTCGAAATGTATCTTCTGTCAAGTCACTCCCGACGCCTTGACAGTTCCAACTCATGATCTTCACGGGTGAGCCGGTGGTTTCAGGGAAGCCACCATTCCTTTCTTCTTAGTCTTGGAAGGCTCCACACCCTTGGTGCCACCTTTAGCCTCAACATCCATTCCCACCATACCTACACGGTTTGTTTGTTTGTTAGAAGTCAATGATTTCAGTGAGCAAATCCCAGAATTAACCTTTCGCCTTTGCGGTGATACCATTAGCAACTTATTCAGCTTACGAAAATTAATGCCTTTTATTTTCCCAGGGCTCTTAGGACCACTGGTCAAACTACTTTTACCATTTTTCAACCTAATATTCCTTGTGTCATGCACGATACCTTCAATATCTACTAATGAATTTAGAGATGTAATGTCTGTACCTTCAGTACATAATGATGACGGTTCCGCAGACACCAGCTCATCATCCATCGCCTCTTCCTGTATGTTGGGAGGCTGTTCCGAATCCTCAGCCCTTATATCCCCAACAACCAATATTCCATCACACTTCAGCCCTTCGTTGGAAGCAACCAGGCCAGTGGAAACACCCACTATCTCCCCAGGTTCCTGGATCAGCAACTCACCTTCCTCTGCCAATAGATCATCATTCTCCATTGACGAGTCAGCCATGAACTCAGCCTTTTCGCCTCCCTCATTATCCATAGCCATGTCAATGGCTTTACCTTTGTCCAGAACATTAGGACCCTCAGTTTTAAACTCCACCATAACCATTTTCTGACCATTCCGGTTTGCTTCCAAAGAGTAGAGTGGTTTCGGCCAACTGGACTGCCTGCGACCTACCACAGTGGATGAGCCTCAGCCTGTGTACGTGAGTCTTTCCCGTGATGCCTTGAGCTTCAACCCTTGTGATTTTTGGGTCGATAAACCCTTTGAGTACCTTTAGAATTATCCCTCTTCCTCACCTTATCAGCATATGAATCTTTAGTAGATTCTTTTTTCCCCAGCGGTTCTCTGTTACTACCGTCGTAACGTTGCGAGTCACTTTCTATACTATGAATTAACTCCATGTCCAAAGCCCTCTTGACTGGAAGTCGCCTCGAGTCTTCCTTACCCCGCCCTTCCCGTTGCTGCCTATCAACCACACTGTCGTGAGACGCTTGCGTCTGCCGAGTATCAAGCATCAGCTCCGGACACACATAGACGATGTGAGTGAGAAGATAACAATGCTTGCAATAACCCGAAAGCTTGTCATACTTAAGCCCAACCTTAATTTCCTCACCGTGATCGAAGGGAACCACGGTCGAGAAGATCAGTGGTTTAAACCCATCAACAGTCACTAGCACACTGGCCGACTCCGCGTCAATGTCCTTAACTTCACCTATGGCTTTTCCCACAACCTGGACTGTTTCTTCTTCCCACATATGAAGAGGTATGTCTTCGATCTTTATCCAGAATGTAAGAGCCGATGGGTACAGAGGCTTTACGATTGGTTCCCATCTCACTAACGCAACCATCCAGCCGTTGAAATGGTACATACCATATTGTAGGACATCCTGGATATCCATTTCGGACTGGAAGTTGAATTGAAACTTCCCGTTGCCGAGATCACCACCTTCAACCTTCCCTTCAAGCTTCCATATTTTGGGGAGATTAAAGAGAAAGTTATCCATTCGCTGCTCCTCTGGATTCAAAAGCCGTCCGATCAGAGTCAAAGAGAATTGTTGATCTCTCTTTTCAATCCCTGCCGCCGAGAGTCTCATTGACTCTGTGCGGACCACTGTTTTATCCTTAGCAGCCAACTGAGACATAATCCAGACCACCAATAGAACCCAAAGAAGACCCAAAAGGATGAAGTGAACCAACAACCAAGCATTCAACCAAAAACAGTAACCAAACTGCCTGTAGACTTTCGACCAGTAACAAGAGAAGAAGAAAAGATTGTGACAAAAGAATTCTGAGATGAGTCCCGTATATACCGGTACCTTCTCTTGCCCAATCATAATCACGGAAATCAATTTGGAGATGCAGCCAGATTGTGACCTTACCAAAAGGGAACTGAGAATTGATTAGTAGATCATTACGGAGCCCATCCAAATCNCCCAATCACCTAAATCTCTACTTGCCCTAGATGATCCCACAAATCGTAGAAAGATACCAAACGAAAGATCCATCTGAAAGATCTCTACTCCCTGCGACATCATCAAGATCTATACTTCCGTTAATAACATCCGAGGAAGATCATGCGGATCTCCTTCCCAAATCTCCTTTTGAATCCTGAAAAACCTCATAAACTCCCAGCGCTGGACCCCTAATCTACCTTCTACCCATAGATCCAAATCGGCTCTTCCATCTTCGACAAGCCAAACCTTATCGACAAACCCGATTAACCAAACCCTCTCCTCTACCTGACACCGATTACCTCCAGAAAACCCTAACAACAACATACGCTGGCAACCCTAGCGGCGGCACAACCTAAGAAGTCGCCGTCGCCATCTAGAGAGACGCTTCTTCTTAAAAACGAGAAAAATTATGTTCTTTTTGTTTGTCCACCCTATTTCATCCTTTAGAAATCCCGATATATTTTCTGCTCAGTAACAATTCCCGATTTTAGAGTGACCATGTCTTCGATGGTATATTTTTGTTTGTAAAGGCTAAGTGATAGATCTGACCCTCGCTCTTTATTTATAGTTTGCTTTAGTGTAAAGTTTTAAGGCTTCTTCCTGGCGATTTGATTTGTTTTTGGCGCTTGCGCTTTTAGTTTGGTGCTTGTCAGTTTCACAATTTCAAGTTCCCA
Source organism: Anastatica hierochuntica (assembly GCA_900406275.1). Lineage (NCBI taxonomy): Eukaryota > Viridiplantae > Streptophyta > Magnoliopsida > Brassicales > Brassicaceae > Anastatica > Anastatica hierochuntica. Next base: position 21,414 of record OVAN01003069.1, read on the forward strand.
ATGGATGCTATCTAGTTTGATGATTTCCCTTGCTCTTTCGAAGAAGCGATTCAGTCGTTTGGCTTTTTCCATTTCTTGTTTCCGGTGTTTCTCCTCTCGTGACATTAAGGTATGTATTGTCGAACATCAGATGGTAGAGCGTCAAATATGCGAAGTTGTGCTTTCTCTGGAATGAAGCAACAATTTTTTTCGGAGGCCATCATCTTTAACAATTTGTATATAGATTCCATCCGTTCTTCTTTGCAAGGGACTAAATCTCGCATGGATTTTGGGTAGTCAATTGTAATCATTGTCTTTTATCCGATTACTTGGACTGGAGGTGGCTGTGTACTTGTGGCTTCTCTCTGTCGAAGCAATGTATTGAGTGGCTTTTGTTGGTGGCTTCTACAACAGAGCAATACATAGGGCTTCTTTCTCAAAGTCACATAATTTTTTCAACTTGCTTGCTAATTTCTGCTTTCGATCTAGATGGATGTACCTTGTAGATATTTTATGTTTAAATTCCTAGATTGCTTGTAAATGCTCTTTTAATTTCTTTTTTTTTGTTAAAAAGTGTTGAACACTAGAAAACGATCAATGAAGCTTTAAATTTATAAAAGCTCGTTTCCTAACAACCACACAATCCGTAAGTGCACGGATATGTCATTGTAGTACTTGGGGGTCGAACCACAAGGAGCAACTTACTTAACTAGATAGATTTAAGCATTGAGAATACACATTCAAGTCTAATCTAAGCAAATAGGAAAGGTTGGGGTTTGTTTCGGGATTTCTTAAGATACTATAAATGAAAGCAAGGCAATAAAATAAAGAACTTAAATAAAGGCAATAAACTTAAATAAAGAAAGCAACCTTAACTCAAAGGTGCAAACTTGAAATAGACAATGAACTAAGATGATGGACGGAGGGTTGTTGTAATAGATCCACATAGAAAGATCGTAATAGAGGTGCTAGTTCAAGATATTAAGCACAAATCCAAGACCAAAGACATTACTAGTCTAATCCACTCTCATGGCAATAGACCATTCCCTTATCAATCACATTTACTCAACTCTTGCTTATTGCAAATGAAAAAAAATGATTAGGGATCATTAAGAACAAGTCAATATAGTCACTGGTCAACCTAGCAATAAATTCTCATTGGCCAAATTGAAATAGCAAAGATTTGGTTCTCCTACACATTTCATCGAACACCTCTCGGGCGAGAAATGCATACAAGTCTAGATCTTAGTTAGTTACTCTAAAACCTAGCTTTAAGCTCAAATCCTTTGGAAACCTAATATTAGCTATCCATAACACCCATATTACAACCTAATCTAAGTAGATCTCAACACCCATGGATCCATAAAAAAAGACTACTCACACATACTAAAGAGAAAGAGAAGAGATGAAGAAATAGATAGAGATTTCATAGATAAAGTTGGGTTGTTGATTCTTTAATACAATTTAGAAAGAGAGATTCTTNTTTAAGCTCAAATCCTTTGGAAACCTAATATTAGCTATCCATAACACCCATATTACAACCTAATCTAAGTAGATCTCAACACCCATGGATCCATAAAAAAAGACTACTCACACATACTAAAGAGAAAGAGAAGAGATGAAGAAATAGATAGAGATTTCATAGATAAAGTTGGGTTGTTGATTCTTTAATACAATTTAGAAAGAGAGATTCTTTATCTTAAAGATCAAGAGAAAAGACATCAAAAATCCAAACTTTCTCTTTAAAATATGTAGAAGAGGAGACTTTTTTTTACAAGATTAGGTTTAGTGGGTATTTATAGGTGAGGAGGAGCCAGTTTCTGCGTCAACTTGAGCTGCTATCGCCCAAAAGTGAGCTTCTATCGACCTTGAGGTCGATAGGTACTCACCTTGGGCAGCAGAGCCTCAACTTAGGCTATTGTCGACCTAAAAAGAACTCCTATCGACCTCAAGATCGGTAGCAGCTCACTTTGGCAGTTTGTGGCTTCTTCTTTCATCCTTTGTTTGCTTCTTTTGATCCCATCTTCTCCCATTGCTTCTATCCTTTGAATTCCTTTGTTTCCTCATAATCTTAGCCTCTAGAATCTATCATCCCAAGCTCTAAAATCGATAACCGAGGGTTGTACCTACACATGCAAAAGAATGCAATGCAAAGACGAAAATCTTAAACTAGACTCAACTTATACACAAGATGGATTTTACAACCTAAACGAAATATTTACATATTAAATAAAACTAAAACCATGATAAAATGAGGTTTAGAATGAATGAAAACCTATGCACATCAATTCCCCCGGACTTGTCCTTTGCTTGTCCTCAAGCAAACAACAAAGATCAAATCCGGAAGTGAGGTTTGAAAACGAGAATCCTAGCCAAAGTATGTCTAGAAATGCTTTTGTGAAATAATATAGAATAAGATATTGTATTGAGTTGTCCATAATAAATGACATACAATGGTATATATAGATAAGAGTTAAACCTATCTCAACTAGAAATAAAACTTATCTAAATCTTATAATATATCTAAATAACTAATCCTTATCACATTAGGATTCTAAAATATTCTTCGGTTTGGGCTTCACGGGCTTCACTCCATAATCGGACTTAACGATCCATAATAGTTTGTCCGCAAGATATAAATCTTTCTTCCCAAAATATCTCTAATACTCCCTCGCACGATAAAGGTGAGAAGCGAAATCTGAAATCCGCAATCAAAAAGCGGAACACCTATGTCGTGGACATAATGTCGAGGACGGATAAACAAGTCAACAGACTCCTCCGAGATAAACTTCAATCTTGTAAATAGGGATGAAACTTCAACTCATCTTTGGTCTTGATAAAAGGGGAAAAACATCCCTTAATTTGAATATGGGAAAACATCCTGTGGGCGTAAAATCATGCAGCTCCACAAATAGAAGTAGAAATAATCGTCTGTTTCAGACAGTCCACAATAGGACTAAAAATAATGACCTAAAAACATGAGTGTTTCAAAATTCCCCCGTAATATGAAAATTCAAAACTCATAAAACTTTAGAAAAATTCAAAACTTAGAAAGAACTAAGAAAAGTAGAAGACCCCGTGAAACTAAACAAGTGAATGCCACAAACCAGCAAACATCAACACTATCATCAGAATCAACAACTCTTTCCATTAACCCAAAAAAAAATCCAAACGATTCTAGTAGCAAATTTTAATTGAAATCTGGAAAACTAAATAGAAGAAAAAAAACATTAGTTAAATAAAAAGACCAATAACTAATAACTTTTATAAATCACGTGGATCCCAAACCACGTCAACGAAGAGACACATATCATTATCGTCGTGCCATCTTCTTCGTCGTCTCCACCCTCGGTCATCGTCTCCATAGTTTTTTTATTAGAAAAAAAGATCACAATACCTGCTCTGATACCATGTGAAATAATATTGAATAGGATATTGTGTTGAGTTATCCATAATAAATGACATACAATGGTATATATAGATAAGAGTTAAACCTATCTCAACTAGAAATAGAACTTATCTAAATCTTATAATATATCTAAATAACTAATCCTTATCACATTAGGATTCTAAAATATTCTTCGGTTTGGGCTTCACGGGCTTCACTCCATAATCGGATTTATCGGTCCATAATAGGATTCTAATTAAATACTAAATGTGATTAGGAATATATCCTCCAATAGCTTTCAATCCAATGTCCTAAAGAGTATAGCATAATGTATAAATCATGAATACTCAATGTACTTCGCCATGCTCGTCACAAGAACCATCTCTAGGCACCTAAGTTAAATATCCACATACCATCTTATCCACCTATCCCTTAACATTAAATTAAGCTTATGACATGCAGTCTTTATCTATGGGCAAGAAGTCTCAATCCATTCGGCTTGGAAAAAAAAGGGGATGGACATCTAAAGAAGTGTTTAAAGGAGGTTTCACTCAATTTTTGATGGTGTTTTTCTCTCAAAAACAAGTAATGCAAGACATATGGAAAAATCAAGGTAGTAGCCGAACAACTTGTGCATACAAAGCTATTGCTTCCACTAGGCTACGAATCCTGATTCCCATTAATTACCTACAAAACCCGGATGTGTGTCCCTTCTTAAAGTTCTATAGATCAAACCCCACATGCTCTTTCTTAGCAAGATTCTCATGATTTTCCATTGAGATCAACAACTCCCTTTTTCATTTTTCGCATAGCACTAAGAGACTCTTTTATCACTTTACTCAAGCCCTTTGTTCTTCTAGCAATTATCTTGAATATTCTCTTTAAATTGGAGTCACTATCACTAAATCAACAACTTTGGTTCATTTTTCTCTTTCTTGAAATTTTACTAGTGACTCTCTTTTTAATTCTCAAACCTTGAGACTTATGCTAAGAACTCACAAGACCTTGGATCTCTTAAACTCTTTTCTTTAAACATTCTTTCCCTTAGATTTTCTCGATCATACTTGCATAATTTCTCAATAAAGAACAATCTTCTCAAGACTTTAACACTAGATACACCAAGAACAAATCCCCAAACCCATGTATAAATTGAAAGACCACTTCCTAAAATCTAGTTAACCTTAAATGTGGCTAACTCTAAGGAAGCACTAGACTTTGTCGTTCAACTTCATTTTACACGAGTTTTTGCCTATGTGTGTATTTTCCAAAAGAGACTTCACATCCAAACAATAAGGAAGGTCTAAAAAGAAAGGTTTTGAGTTTTCAAGGTGGGGTAACTACTCTTAAAATGAGAGTAGTCACTTGAGTTAAGAAGAGTGGTAAAATAAGGTCAAAGCATAACTCAAGTTTTTAGTGTTTTACCATGGAAGAGTACTTCAAGACCATAAGAAAGAAAAACTAAATTCAATTAGGTTCCACTTAGATGGGATTGGTTTCAAATCTAACATGCTTCAATTTTCACAAAGAGTTTCGAGAAGCCAATTCAAAGCATGAATTTTCCAAATTTCTAAATGGTTCAAGCATTATAATACAACTAATGAGGGCATCAAAATGTAAGTATGACTAAGTCTACTTACAAGGCATGGTTCTCTATGCAAAATGCAATCTTATATGCTTCTAACCAACTAAATATTCACATGAGTGTATCTATATGATCATTGAAAACCGAGAAATGCAAATGAATTTTTTTTAGTTTTTCATAAAATATGCATATTTACAATGCATATCTCAAGTATGCAAGAAGGAAAACATAAAAATTTAAAAATAAGCATTAGTTCCAAGGGTTCTCCCCCAGACTTAAACTTCACCGCCTTGTTGAATTCTAAGCTGTGAGATTGACCTTAAAAACAAATAAAGAAAACCGAAAATATGAGATGGTATTCACAATGGTTGTAGGTTGTACCTTCTTCTTCTAAGGTGAGCTCAGTTCGGTGGGTTCCCTTTCTTTCTTGTGCACTTCTAAGTCTTCATGTTGGGGTTGTTTCTTATATGCTCTCTCATCTCCACCAAAGAAACGAGTTCTTCCGCGGCTAGCGGTGTGTTGGCTTGAGAAACGCTTCCTTCCGTTTGTCCACTCGCCATCTCCTCATGTCACGTTTGGCTATGCATTCCAATAAATTGCCTATTGAGGTCTTCGATGTCACGGTTCACTCTCTCTTCAAATGCGCTTTTTTCTTCTTTAAATGTTGGGGAATAAGTAGATTCTCATTAAGATTTCAATTTTTCCTTAGATTAAGCTTTCCTATATTTTGTTTTATTTTGTTTGGTTACTAACTTTCTTTTGAGTTTTTTTTTCTTTTTGCAAGTTCAACACAAGAGAGAAAGAAGATGACTTTCGACATGAATTCAATTTTGAAGGCTATGTTGGACGAACAAGAAAGAGGGATAGTTTGGAGCCCCACAAGTTATCAAGAAGCTTATGATACAACCACTTCACAAGAGTATTGTCCTTATGGAGAAGAAGCTCAAGGTTACAATTAAGAGTACCAATCTCTCCAAAATTTCCCTTTGTCCATAGAAGAAGAAAACCATAATTCGCTAAGACAATTTATAGAATAGAAAATGAAGAAAAGGCCAAGTTTGAGAGAAAGGAGATTTTCGATGAGCTTAATATGAAGATAGATGTTTTGCATCAAGGTCTTGGCATGGATAATATTGGAGCACACATGGTGTCAACCAAGACTAATCATACACAAGGGATCGAAGTCAAAGGAAGAAGATGCATTCCTTCTTATAAAACCAATGAGGGCCAACTTCCGTAGCTATTGGAGAAGGTTTTGTAGAAGGACCTCAAGACTTGGATAACTTCCTTAAAGAATCCAAAGAGTCCATGGAAGAGCTTGAGTCACTCATTAGAAAGGCATCAATTGATAATGGTGTCATAGAATATGGAGAAGAAACCGAGAGCATACCTATAATGAGTAACTCACTTACAAGCATCAAGGATGACATTGAGAACTATTGGAAACCCATTGAAGAACCTTGTGAAGATTTCTCACTTGTTGATTGTGAAGGAAATGAGAAAAACTCCATCAACATGAAAACGGTTTCAAGCGAAGAGAAAACAACACTAGAAGACATCTATTTTACAAAAGAGGAAGAAGAGATCATAGAAGAATTTGAGAAGCTCTTTGGATGTTCTATTGAAGAATATTTGAATGATAAGCTTGAAATGGATGAGCAAAAGAGATGGAGTATTTCATCTAAGAAGAAGAAGATGTGCGATCCATTGCTAAAGAGGATACCAAGGGTGAAGAGCCTAAGGAGAAAGATGATGTGAACTTTGAAGAACCTTCAAAAATATTTCAAGAAGAAGAATCTCCTATGGTACAACCCTTTGACAAAAATCTAAACACAATCTCCATCAAATAAGGAAAGAGACTAAATGATCCAAGAAGCATACTCTTTGAGAAGATAAGGATGAATGAGTTTAGGGGGTGGTTCTATGATGAATATGAGTGATAGCTCAGGTTTTCACCCGAGAAACCACTGTAAACATACAGTGAAGCACATTGTAGTGGTTTGCGATTGAATCCACAAAGACCAATGATCACACGAAAATAAATGAATCAAACACAAGCTAAAGAGAAAAGGAATATATTGTTGGTGATGCTAAAATCGAAAAGAAAGCAAACAAAAGCAGAAAATTGAGTTGTAAATCAATCAGGAAAACATTGGGCATAAGGTGTTCTCAGGAAATTCAAATCATCATCATAGTCATGTTAATTAATAGCGAAATAGAATTAAGAAACAACTAGATCTCAAATCACTAATTTAGAATCAACCTACTTCCGTAGCGCTACTGCCCTATGTTATAGAATCCTAGAGACTAACTTCCGTTGAATTTTAGATTCTAAACATGCATTAGATTCAGGTTTTATAAGTTCAAAAAAACGTAATAACATCAACTTTCGTTGGCTAAGAACACTTTGCTTGTTTAATACAGATCAAACATTCAAGAAATCACTTTCGGTGTATTGAAAATCCTTAGATCAGAAACAAGGTCACAAATCCAACTTCAACATTAAACATAGTGATAAACGAAGATCCAATAAAATTTCCCAATCAAAAAACCTAACAATGAAGAATCATGAAAACCCCTAATGAGAAACCTTAAACCCAACAACAGAACTACTCATGCATATTCAAAGAACAATAAAAGACAAATCCATGAGAAACATCATGCAATTGAATATAATATGAAAAGAGGGTTAAGAAGTCTTCTCCAATTCGAAGTACAGATGAGACATTTTCTTCCTTAGATTACAAAGCTCTCAAAGGTGGCTTATAGTATCAAAAACGGCATAATAAAACCTAAAAACGAGTCTGGATGTTTAAATATGTAATATGGATCTTCAATCTTTGATTCTGGTTTAAAATAAGTGGTTTTGGTCGCGTCAAGATAAGGATCGATCGATCCTGGAAAAGGACCGATTGATCCCTGTCCTTCTGCCAGGATGCTCATTTCTACGCATTCGTCTCCTCGTTGCCAACATGACAGGTGTTCAGTAAAATGACCATAACTTTTTATCGCACTGCTCGATTTCCTTCAAATTAAAACTAACTCTTGTGACTATCTTGTGTCAAAAATTCAGTTCGATACAACGGTGGAAAGTTTGTCAATCAAGGTCAAAATTATGACACTTCAGCATTATTGTGTATTCCAAATATCCATTTTTGGCCCTAATTGTTCTGTTTCTTTCCAAAGCAACTTAAAACCTGTAAAAACACTAAAGAATACCAAAAGACTCCAAAAAGAACCAAATACATATCAAAACACCATTTTCTCAAATAAAACATTAGTAAAAACCTATAAAATACGAATACATCAATGAGTCGGGTGATTCATGGCTTCATCATGAGAACCTAAAAGGAAAGTCAAGCTAAAGGAATTTATACAAAGGACACTATGGATGCAATTCCATTAATATTATTTTTATTATGCTTTAAGTTTAATTTCTCATTATGCTAGTGTCTTTGGGAGGCTCGCGCGCGAGTATGTTTAGGGAAATTATGGGCTTATAGTTCATTTGAGTTGAGCTTAGTGGCTTAGGATGCTTTTCAAAAATAAATTTTCTATTCGATGGTTATAGTTTGATTGGAGCACTTGATTAGGCAAGCCTAAGGATAGTGTAAATCCATGAATTTGGATTCATGTTATGGAATTTAGCAAATTATGGTGAATTTGATTTAGCACTTGCTTGAAGTTGCTTACTCTTAAACATCTAGGTTAAAATCCTTATGCTAAATGAATTGAACATTGAGTGCACAAATGTTTAGTTCTAGTTTTTAAAGTTGAGTAATTATTGAAAATGGATTTTGCTTAGTAAATTTGAGTTATGAATAACATGTGCTAGAGTTTGCAAGTTTTGATGAATGATTATCCTAAGTAGAAATGAATGAAACCTAATGAGTATTGACTTTTGTTCTTGAATTTGCCTATGGTTTACTCTTATACTTACACTAGAAGAAATCAAGCACATTGCACTAAAAGAAAAATGCACATTGTTAGCACACGATTAACACCATTATAGGGTTTTTATAGCGTTCCCATGTTGGCCATCTCTGCCGCAGCTGGTGGGACGGAAACTTCTAATAATTTATAATGACCTAACAACAGCTTCTAGCCCGCAAGATTGACGGGGTCTAGCTGTAGTATTTAAGGTATCGTCCAAGGATTGACTAGTTTAGAAGAGCTTAAGCAAAGAGAG
>OVAN01003070.1:0-30550 GCA_900406275.1 Anastatica hierochuntica
CTAAGCTAAAACACACTAAAATATGCATGAAATTGTATGTACATCACCTTCTAGGACTTGTTGAAACAAAAACTCAACCTTCTTCTCCACGGAGGATAAAGCCACGTCTTTGGCACGAGAAATAGATTCTAATATCATCTCAAAGTCGTTGAACTATTGCTGCGTTTGAAGATCTTCATATCTGAAGTTTTCTCGATTTCAGTTGTGATGGGAATTCTCTAGATTGCTGATGTAGTGAACTTTCCTTTGTTGCCCATGGATACCATCATTTTTATGATATTGAATAGAACTTCCAGAAACCTCTCTCATGTCCTCATGGTTATTCATACTCATTTATTTGCTCCTTTGAAGTTGAGCGACAATAGATTTCAACATAGAGATCTTTGTTGAATCAGAGTTTCACTTTATGGCCTCCACAATTCTCTCTTGAGTTAGATATTAATTTTTGTTGATCTTAGCTAGGTTTTCAATAAGAATCTTTTCTTGAGCAGCGGTGTCAATCATAAAGTTCCCTTGGCTTGCAATGTCAAGTGCCATCCTGAAATTTTCAATAATTCCTTCGTAGAAGAAGTTAAACAAATTCAGCTCTTCGAAACCGTGATGAGGGAAACCTCTTTAGTATTCCTTGAAGTGTACTACCGTCTTGAAGAATGATTCGTTCAAACCTTGTTGAAAATAAGAAATTCTCTTCCTCACATGCTTCAGTCTCTTCTTCTAGGAGAAGTGTATCAAGAAAGCTCTCTTGCATTGATCCTATGTAGTGATTGATCCGGGAGCAAGAGTCTTTAACTACTTGGCATTTTCAACTAGGGAGAATCAGAACAACTTGCACTTCAAATAGTTGTCATAGAATCCATTGGATCTTCTTATGCTGCAGATTTTTTCAATTCTTTTGATATGATCAATGATGTCTTCTTCAGCTAAGCCCCAAAACTTATGTTTATCAGCCTAAGATACAAATTCATGGCTGATATAAAATATTCCAAGAGGTTGTGTGAGACAAATTGGGTTTCAGATGGTGTAGGAAGCGCTTGGTTAATCAAATCCTCCGATTGTTTGATGTTGAAGTTTCATTTCGATCTTTCTGGAAAACAAAAGAAAGGAGATTATGTAGTAATTTCTTTCTTTGATAATTCAAAATAAGTAAGTAGAACCAAGAAAAAGTAAACAAAAATAAAAACAAGGAACAAAAAATGAAAAAGCTTTTGACTAAATCCTAATCTGAAACTCGTAGGTAATTAAATTGGTCCCCAACAACGGTGCCAAAAACATGACGAGCTCAAAGTTTTACCCCGAGAATAGCATAATGCTGCAAGTGCACAACAATTGTGGTAGTACTTAGGGATCGAATCCTCAAGGACCAAGAACCACATTACGAGTTTATGAGAATTGAATTAAGCTAAAGCGAAACTATGAGGTTTTGTGTTTGAGATATGATGCACGAAATTAATAGTAAATTAAACTAAAATCGGCAAATAAACAATGTCAAATTATCAATAGGAGAAAGCATTAGGAATTGGGAAATATTAGGTTATCAAGTATCAATTAAAGCGGATAAAAAGACCGATAAATTCAATAGATAAGTCCTAGAACTTGAATCATGCAAGGATAATCAATCTACTTTTGTAGTATCCATTATTGATGTCTAAATAGCCTAAAATTTTCAACTCCCTTTGTTAATCAAGTGAATAAATAAGCATAAAAGTTTTCCTATTGGTCATGACCAATTTTTTTCACGAAGTGGGTGGAGGCGGAAGCATTAAACCAAATCACCGACATTCAAATACGAAATTTCTTATGGAAGAGAATCATCTACTGATTCGGATCCGTCATGATATTGTCACTGACAACGGCTCCTATTTCACGAGCAATGACTTCTGAGACTTTTGTAAATCTTAGGATATTAAGCTTTGCTTCGCAACGCCTCAACACCCTCAATCCAACGGTCAAGTCGAGTCAAGCAATAAGACCATAGTAAATATGCTAAAGAAAAGGCTGGAAAAAAAAAGAAACTACTATAGGTCGATGAACTTCCTGGTGTGCTATAGGCGTATCGTATGTCCACCAAGTACAGCAGTGAAGCAATCATCCTGTCAAAGATCAGCGTTTGCTTAAGAACACCAAGGAAAAATTCGCTGGAAATCTAGCCCCAGACGGGAAAGACCTGACAAAATCAGTGATGCACGGAAAGAAGGAGCCTACAGACTGTAAGATATACATGGAAGAGAATCGCCTAACAGCTGGAATACCTTACACCTCAAGAATTACCACTTCTAGGTAAAACAACCCCGATAACGCCATGGCCATTCTTTGCCACACAATGACCAACGCTTTTCTGAATCAATTATGTAGTAAAAGCTCCTAGCTATTCTTCTTTATCAGATAAAAAGGAACATGCGGGTCTTGAAATACATCTTTGAAAAGAAAAGTAACTTAGCTAAGGCCATGTTCCCTTAGAATGGCTTAGTACAAAATCTTTAGTCATAACCAATGAGAATTGGAAAAAAAATCTATGGGAAATTACTCACATGACACGTGTGATTAAGTTCTTTTTGTGGGAATAGGGTACATGCTACTCCTAAAATCACCAGAAAAAGGATATTAAGGCTACGCGCCCACTAAGGCTACGGGCTCATTAAAAATCCATGCAATGCGGACATGTTCCTAACCATGGTCCATACAATCCGTATATGTTCCCCAAGATGGTATTAACTATGTGAATGAAACAAGCTTATGGAACAAGTGCACCCCTGTCCATCCAAGTGTGCGTCCAAAATCTTCGTGCCTAACGCAAGGGTAAAACTGACGGTACCTTAAAAGGCCACACACCCAAGGAACTACGAGTCCAAAAGGTCCTTGTGCCTACAGGCCTAGTGCCCACCGAATCTATGGACTTACCAGGACCAATACCGCTGATCACGGACTCTCGGCCAGTGGCCTTGTGACAAAAAAGACTATGTGTCATAGGCCTAGTGCCCATCGAGTTTACGAACTCAGCTTTACTAACACTAAGAGGTGTCAAAGATGCTATTATTTTTGTAGGAAAAAACCATGGGTTTATACCAAAAATAAAAAATAGAAGAGTCATATGTTATACAACCATGGCCTTAAAACAAACAAAAGAAAAGACAATATAAAAAGGCATCATTCTGCCTTGGATTTCGGCGTTTCCCCTGATGGGCCAGCACAAAATTCCCTATCTGCCAAGAGTGACTTCAGCATTCTGGAGTAGTCTTGGGTGGCACACCATGTATCCTTGCTTGGTGAATTGCTATAAGTTGTTAGGACAACTGGATTTCAACAAGATTCCACTTCAAGTGGTCCCCCATGAGAAATTCCCTAGCCATCTCCCATCGCGCTATGATATGGGTACTCTCAGACACATAATCTACCAAGGCTTCTAAGTTCCTAACCTCTATGTAATGCTCCTTGATCTCAGCACGCACTTTCATCAACTTCTTCTCTGTTGCTTCCGCCCTAATCCTAGCATCAGTCAAATACATGCGGGCTATCCTTGATGCTGCCTCCAAGGCCTCGAGACGCATGTTTGCATTGTTGGCCCTCCAGTGTTCTTTTGCCAATTTTTGCTCCAATGCATCCACCTTCTAGGATTCAGAATTCCTGGTCTGATCCCTTTGCTATTGCTTCTCCAAATGGAAGAGATCGATAACAAGCTACAAAAAGAAACAATTGCTAAGAAAGGTAAAGAAACCCTAACCTATCAAAGAAGCTATATGAACTTGCATGAGATCATAATAGATGTCCCGTGGGGAACAACGTCGCTCCTCAATCAGTCAGGAGAAGTTGAAGGATAGCAGTCGCTCTCAAAAGGAATCCCCATAATGCGTCAGATTTACCGAAGATTCGACCCTAGGTCTCTTGGGAAGAGGAGTCGAGGAAGTCCTAGTAGTGCTAGCACCAGGAGAGTGAAGATCTTAAAGTCTAGCCACCGGAGATAAGACCTTGGCAAGACCAGGGATGGCAGATCCTTGAAAGGAGATGTGTTGGCCATATCTACTCTAGAAAGAATGACAATGGCTAAACGATGTCATGTATTGCAAGATTTTCGACTATGAATCAATTTTCCGACAAGAAAATCTTATTGGAATGACGAAATTGACGGTAGCATGAAGAGGGAGGAAGTCCCAGGGGAGATGTGATGTGACAAAACCGAAGAACGTGAAAAGTGACGAGGACCCTTCACTTTCCCGCCTTAATGGGCCAAACTTAGATGGGCTCAGATATCGCTATAGCATTCAGGCCTCAAGCCCATCAGTCAAATGCGACCCGCCAGTGCTAACAGAGTTCACCAAGAATGAAGCCATAGAAGACGCCAACGCTTACGATAGCCAAGGCCCTAGTCAATTTACTTCATCATACAGAGCCAATCCTACACTAAGGTTAAACTCTGAAATCTCGTAAGAACGAATCTACTCTTGAAATGTTGGGGGTAATTTTATTCTCTTAGCATCGAGCCTTAGCTAGACCGGGGGCACATAAATAACCTCCTCATGTATTGTGGAAACCAAAGCCTTAGCTACGGTCATGACGCCTTGCCGTGGCCATAGTCAAGACAAGGCGAATGTTTCCTTTTATGATCCAAATCTTATAGATAAGGACAATTATCTTAAATGAATATCGCTTGGAGGCACTGCTCATCCGACTGAGCCTTTATGCAATCCTGAGCTGGGTTGTATTTTCGAGGAGGCAAAATTTTATTTATTAAATTAAGTTTTACTTATTAGTTTTAAAATTTCTTTAATTATAAATTTCGTTTTTGCAGGTTGCTCCCATGAAAAAAGAAAGAGTTTTGGGGATGGGCTCCATTTAGGATGTTCCAGCAGCATTGTCGTCACTCCGAGCATCCTCGTCCCAGCAGGAGGCTATGCAGAATGAGATGAAGACCGTGCATGCTGAGATCGCGGATCTACCGACGAAACAAGAGCGGTACGATTGCCAGTTTAGCTTCTATGACAAGATGTTTGAGATCCATTTAGTGGACAACCAGAAATTTCTCGCTTGATGAAAGAGACCGAAGTCGAGGCCGAGAGACAACCGTCGGAGCATACCATCGATCCTGCGCAAGCGGCGCAGAAGTATTTTGGCGATGTCGACATAGATTTAGGTGAAGATCATAATGTATAAAAATATTGTAGTTTTTTAAAATCATATAAATATTTTTCTTTATTTTTTTAATTTTATTATTATTTAATTTCTTTAAAACGAATTTATATTTTATTTTAATATTTTAATTAAAAAATTGTTGTAAGATCGATGTTATATAACATCGAATTTTCAATGAAGATTAACTTATACAATCGTCGTAATATCGTTGTAATCTAACTACTATTTAACGATGATATGAACCACCTAAAATTTCGTATAAATCTCGTTATTTTTCATCATCTTTACTACTAATTAAAGATGAAATTTATTTCGTCGTGCAATCGTTATTAAATTACGAGTATTTAGCTATGATCCTTTAACAATCAAATTACGACGAAATTTTGTCGTCGTAAATATAAAGACAATTTTGCGACCAAATATCAATTACGACGATCTGTTAACAACAAATTGATTTTCCTCGTAATTTCGTCGTTACTGTCTTTTGACGACGATTTTACGACAATTACGGTTGTTGTTAATCGAGTAGTTTCTTGTAGTGTTAAGTTATATACGTTGTCTTATTTTGGCTATTGTTTTCACTTTTCAGATAGATTCATCATCTTTTCCAGATGAAGATAACAATGAGAGAGGTTAAAGTGCACAAATACAAGGTGACGAAGGAGCATTTGAAACATCAAATAATCGTTGCAAGCGTAAAGAAACTCCAACAGCAAGTGGATCAACATCTCAACCTAGTAAGCAGAGTAAGAAGACGCTTGGTACAAGGTTAGAAGTGTGGCTAGGGGAATTGTGACAAGTGCTGGTGCAACCATTGCCAAAAGGATTTCTCCTGCCCAACAAAGTCTGCGACATCTAATTTGTAGAAACACATTCTTCTACAAAGAGTACAAGGCATTGTTTGAACGTGAAGCTCAAGCATAGAAGGATATAATTGAAGAAGGGAAATTGAGGATTAGAATGCCTGAGCAAGTTTTAGTAGAAGCTACAAATGATTTGATGGTGCTGCAGAGTTGGCATTTTCATTCATAGAATGTATTGATTGGAAACACTTCCGCAACAAGATAATGTTCTTCTTTTTTTGCATTTCTGTTTATAAATTTGTAAATCGTTTGTTGATTCATTTATTTCTATGAAACAAGATAAATATGTACAAGCCCCATTCAAGAAAGACATCAAGAAAAGAGATTACACATATGTATGTGAATAGGAATGTAGCTCTTAACCAATGGGTTTCAACAAATAAGCAAAGAGTGTCGTTGACAACAGACATTTGGACAGCTCAACAACCTACATGTAAATAGTTATATGTTTCTTCTTTTGCATTAGATGTGTGTGTGTGTGTGTGTAGATGTGTGTGTGTGTGTGTATGTACATTCTATTTTTTTCAAAGGTTGCAGATATATGGTTAAAGAAGCTAATCTTTGGCTTCAAGAACACCACAATTTACAAATGTCAGACTATCTGCAATACTCTTTCAGAGTGTCTAGTTAATTGGGGGTAAAAAGAGTACTTTGTATAACTATTGACAATGCAACAACAAATAGTAATGCTTTAGAAAAGTTCCAAACTAGTTTTTCTTTAGTCTCCAGTGATTATTTAGTCTTGAATGGGGAATATATCCATATGAGATATGTTGGTCATATTATTAACTTGATTGTTAGGATGAAATAGCTTAAGTAGATGCAAATGTCTTTACCATTAGGAAGTGTTGTATCATATGTTAGATCAGGTACAAAAAAAATCATTTGAGCTTAGGGTAGGTAGTGGTAACTTTCTAGGGGCAGTTTGTCTCTAGATGTCAAAAGCATATAGTCTTTTTCTCATGCTTCTTTAGTTTCTAAGACCATGATGTCTTCAAGACTCTTGTTTCTAAATCTTCTTGATGTTTTTGTTGGTTGTTTTAAACAAGGGATTATTGCATGAAATGCCATTATTTGAATTTAGGTTTTTAAAAATGTCATTGATATTATTTTCTTGCAAAAGAGCTATAGTTCTGTTATTTTCTTTTTCCTTTTTACTCTTAAAACTAAATAATAAAATATAAGCTCGAAACCTTAAACTTAAACTCAAAACCCTAAATCCAAACCCTAAACTCTAACCGAAAAAATTTATTTGGTAAAAAAACTTAACCCTAAACTCTAAACCCTAAACCCTAAATCCAAATCTTAAACCCTAACCTAAAAAAATATCTCGCAAAAAATAAATAAAGGATAAAAGGGTAATTTTGATAATATAGTATTTTTACGCAATTTCTGAACCGACGAAAATTTTGCATCAAATTTAAATTTTATTGGCATTTTCGCAATTTTCTCTTTAAACAATGTATAAATGATTACGATTCAGTTTTGAACTTGTTTAGTGTATGTATAACTATGACGTTTCATATTTGAACATGTATGCATGAATGTTTTATGTTTATGTTTCACCTTTCAATATTTAATACTTAAGTTGAGTCTTTGTACTTCGTAGTTTGTAGACATAGAATTTTCGGATAATTCGGATGTTATGAGTACAATTTAGTGTTTCGGACATAAAATATCCGAATTATCTGGTTGATTACAATGAATATCCGGAATATCCAAACTCGATAGCCGAACCCAAGAGTATCTAAACAATATCAAAAGTATATATACAAAATACCCAGAGGGGTATCGTTTGTCTGGAGTTCGGATCTGAACCTGAACTGAATCTGATCGGATACCCGAACGCCCATGCTTATTAAATGAGGCCAAAAATCAATCTTACTATTGAAAATTTAAATCTATATTTTTTGTTTTGGCATGTATAATTTACATAGTGATTTTAGGTTAGGAATTAATTGAATTTTCAATTAAAATAAAACTCCCCAAGTCATGCTTAGAAATTCGGAAGGGTTTTGGTTATGACACGGCGAAGAAGAATAATCTTCGTTTGAATTCAAATGGAGGAAGAAAAAGAGAAAGAGTATGCTTTGATCAACCATGAGACATTGAAGCAGGTACAGACTTCTTTGAATGCGGTGGAAGCAATCACATAATGGTAAATACAAGATTCCAATTTTGATGAAGATTGCAATGAGAACATGATTTAGCATAATCATTTAAATATTACTTGTTTTCATTATTCAAGAAAAGTTAGTTATTTTATTTTATTATCATGCGTTTGAGCAAACGTTTCATTTATAGGCTCTAACATATATAGGTCTGTGGAAATATTCAAAACATGCTTAGTCTTTAGTTTGTTAATCGTTATACTTACAAGTAAAAGTGTTTCTGACCACAACAAAAAACAAGTAAAATGCATAACAATTAAAAAAAATATGCAAAGATATTTTACCCAAAAAATCTTAAGCAAGAATTATTATAGCTAGGAAAAATATTTTATACATCTAACCCACAAAAAAAAATCCACTAAATATATAATAGTCTTTTTCTTTTAGACAACTATCATTCCCACGAATTACTCTTCGAGCTCCATAATCGCACATATCATATTATCATTACCTAATCTTGATTTGGTTATATATTCTTTGGTCATTTAACTTATTAATTGAATGACTCCTATATTGTACATATGACACATAATCACATAAAATTTCTGACGCATGCATACAATTTCGCTTTAGTTATGCCATGGCTCCTTTGCTTATATATAGTCAAAACTTAAACGTAAAGAGCTACGAGAAAGAATATCAAATCTTCAAATTTCTTTGATGAATTAAGATCCAGGAACGTTCTTGAGAAGATATATTAACCAAAAATGGGAAGAACACCGTGTTGTGATCAAGACAAAGGCGTGAAGAGAGGACCGTGGATGCCGGAAGAAGATGATAAGCTCACCGTTTATATAAATGAAAACGGTTGTAGGAATTGGCGGTCCCTTCCTAAGCTGGCTGGTCTCAACCGCTGCGGAAAGAGCTGTCGGCTACGGTGGATGAATTATCTCCGCCCTGATATCCGGCGAGGCAAGTTTTCCGATGAAGAAGAGAGTACTATCGTTAGACTCCATGCCCTCCTTGGCAACAAGTAAGACTTTTTTGTTTGTTAAAATTATGTGTAACGATTTAGCATCAAATGATTTACGTCTCGACTAGTAATTTTCAAACCAAATTTATTTGGTTACATTTATTTAATAAAATGTTTATTTACCGTGCAAACCTTTTCAGTTTTTGGTTTTGGGCTTACAATAAATTTTAACAAATAAAATTTGATGAAAATGCTTGAAAATGTGAGTTTATATATGGAACCATCGACTGATTTTCGTTTTGCACGTATAGGATTAATTCATATTTATAAGTCTAATCTTTCGCATTAAGAACTCCCAACAATAAAAAAGTGTTAATATTTGGTCATTGTTGTAACCATGCCATTGAATTGATTTTCTTGTAAAGGTGGTCGAAGATTGCAAGTCATCTTCCAGGGAGAACCGATAACGAAATAAAAAACTATTGGAACACTCATATGAGGAAGAAGTTATTGCAGATGGGAATTGATCCAATCACACACGAGCCAAGACACAACAATCTTAGCCCTTTCCTCGATGTTTCTGAAATGCTTACGAAGGCCATTAGCAATGGCCAGTTTTGTCATGGTAACCTTTTCGACAGCAACACTGCTTTGGAAGATCTTGTCAAACTCCAAATGATCCATAAAATGCTTCAAATAATAACTCCTAAGGCCGTACCAAACATCAATAGCTTCAACACCAATTCATTGAATACTAAACAGGAGTCGGATGCTAGACAAGTGAATGCTCTTGAGCCACTCATGATCCAAAGTGCAAATGATGATCACATGCCATCATTTGAAGAGATTTGGGATGGTTTTGAAGAAAACCAGCTTCCAGGTTTGATTACGGTTTCTCAGGATAATCTGAATACACCAAAACAGACTGTGACTGCTACCGGAGAGGTAAATGATCAAACCGGAGCCACTATGATGCTGGATCATTTACGTGAATTCCCGCTTTCTGGTTCAGTACCGGTCTTTCCTGAGACATCCGGTTTGAACTATCCTGGTACGGCTCAACACTCATCCGGTTCGGATGTCCTACATGACTTGGAGAAGTTCCTTGATGATGAAACAACTGATTCTTGCTGGAAAAGTTTCTTAGAGTAAGATTTCTCCATATTAACTAACTTTTAGTGTATGATATTTTTTTTTTTATTATGGTAAGACAATTTAATTTCTAAAATATAAATATCTATTAACAGCATATTCCTATTTAATCTGCAGCTTAGCGTCGCCCGCATCGTCGTATGTCCCATGGTAGAAGTGGATTTTCTTCGAGACTTCGAAACAAATGTGTTCGATATAATTTTATTAATTTTTTGGTTATAATACTATTCATTTCGATGTTTGTATTTCTTCTTTGGTTTGTTTGTTATATAAAGAAACACATTGTACTCACCTTTTTAAAATCCTCATTGAATAACAATATTTTGGATTGTCTAATTATACAATCATACGAAAATACTAGTACAATCTTATATGCAATTAAAGAATAATAATCAAGCAAAACACGAATATATTATTTCTCGCATGTTGTTTTCCAAAAGATTTAACAAAAATATTAGGTGGTTGTCCGCGATTTCATCGGGATAATTATTTTATGAAAACTTAAATGTAATGTAACATTTAAAATATAAAGGAATTCACAACTTTTTTATCGGTTAAAATCGTCTCAAATGATTTATTGTGTATATTTGACGTCATACTTTTACGATCTTCACATAAAGTATAAATCATTCCGAAAAAGATGATATCAATCACATTATTAACCATTTCCATAGCGACTAAAATAGCTTGATTTCATTAAAGTATAATCGTTGAATTTATGGTGTAAGAAGTGCATGAACGTGTGATGTCCTATATAATATTTTGGTGGGGTTGTTTGACCGTTAGGCTTAGCCCTTAGTTGATATACTCATAGTATTCAATTAATTTAAAACAAAAAGTTAATTAAGGTAATTTAAAAAAATATATAATCTTACAATCCATATAGAATCTGCAATTTACGACAAGTGTCTTACTAAATTAAAATTTAAATTAAATTTAAAATTAAAACTAAAAATAAAAATTAAATTTAAAATAAAACTAAAACTAAAAGTAAAACTAAAAATGAAAATAAAACTAATATTAAATTTTTATTCATTTTAAAAACTAAAATTAATATTTATATTTATTTTTAATCTCTCTCTCTCTCTCTCTATATATATATATATATATATATTAGTCGCTGGCGACAACAAAACGAATAACACAGCGACTATCGTAGCGATCAGTTGCTAGCCGCCAGCGACTACGAAACGAACAACAAAAATTATTGATGATCGCTATCGCTACTCGCTGCCGCTAGTCGCTGCCGCCAGCGACTGTCAAACGAACAGGGCCAAAGTATTAGTTCTTTGGATATAACTAATACGTCTATATTTAAAATTAAATTATCGAACTTAATCTATATACGTGCAACAACAGACGAACGCCTAGTAAAGTCTTTATATAATAAAACCTCAACAACAACAATGTTGATAGTAATCACTATATAAATACTCAATATTAAAAACACAACTAATAACACAAGTTTAAAACTATACAATAAATTCAAAAGCCAAAATCAGTACTTCATATGTACAATCCAATTTCCCTATTTGCAAAGAGATTATTACATACCCGAAGATCATCTTTGGGGAAAAATATTAAAATGAAGAGAAATTAAAAAAAAATCAGAATATTGAAATTGTACGGATTGAAATATATTATAGCAACTACAAGATTAAGCTATCCGGATCGAGAAGAAACTTTTCTCTTTCTCTCGAAAGTTCCCTGAACTAGGGTTCATACTCGCAATCTTGCTGAATCAAATTTCCGCCTCGTGCGGCTGAAATTAGTCACTAAATCTCTCTAAATCTCAACTTCTCATCTCAATTTCAAGAATCTAATTGAAGAACGATGGAGGGAGATCTATGGAAGTCGCTCCAACAGCTTAACTTGGGTTCCGAAAAAGCTCCAATCCGTCTCTCTGCTGCGGTAAGAAGAAAGAGTGAGGAGAACAATAGGTTAAGTCTCATAGCTCGGGTATGGAACCCTCAACATCATAAGCCTGGAGGCCTAAGGCGTGCGCTATTAAAAGCCTGGAAAATGGATGAAGACACTCAGGTTAGGTTCACAGATGATGGTAATGTTCAGATTTTCTTTAAGGAGGAACATCAGCTTCGAGCAGTCTTAGACAATGGCCCGTGGACTTTTCATGACTGGGTAGTAGGAGTTGATAGATGGACAAGAAGGAATGAGCCTGATTTCCTCTAGTGGATTTCGATTTGGGTTAAAGTTGATAACATACCAGTAGATCATCAAGATCCTCAAGCTATTGAAGAGATTGGAAGTGTTTTAGGTGAGATAAAAGGGGTCAGAATCCAACATCCAACAGCTGATTCACAGGGTGAAATTTTGCTTAAGGTAATCATGAATCCGACATCTAAAGTCATGACAGTTAGATTTGTGGATTTTGAAGATGGAGCTGATCCGATCATGCTTAGATTTAGCTACAAGAAACTTAGGAAATTTTGTTTTACATGTTGGTCCTTAATACATGAGTCTGCGGATTGTCCTGAAGCTAACCGGCCAGCTCCGGTTCCTGTGTTCCCCCTTCTGCCTCCTAACTATCCAGAAGGAGAAGGTGATAATCTAAACTCTGATGCTAGGATGAGTACGGCTCGGGATGAACATCTTGATGAAGGAAATCATGGTACTAATCAAGGAAGTCAAGTCAGGAAAGATGCTACAATGGGAGATGATACTTGGGGCGAAAACAAAATGATGTCACATACTCCTGGGGGTAACTATAAAATGATTGAAGCAGAAGTAGAAACTTTAGCAGTCTTGCCGTTAACTATTAGAGAAGCAGGTGGTTCATCGAGAATGCAGCAGCGGACAAAGAGGAAAGAAGATAAGTCTTCTTTGGATGAGCAGGCTGTTACAAGTAAGCAAAGGAAGGCAGGTAGTTAGAGAGAGTAAAGAAAGTATCAGAGATTCCGGGAATTGATCCTGAGACACAAGTCTACTTCTCAACTTCTCCAACGTATAAAGCTATGCTCAATGAGGTGGGGAGGGTGGAAACCCCGAAACGACCCCAGGAAGGATGAGGATTATGCATTGGAACTGTCAGGGTCTTACGGGAACCCTGACAGACAATTTTTTGAAGGAGGTTAGGAGGCGATATAATCCGGAAGTAATGTTCTTAGTTGAAACAAAAAATCAAGATGTATTTGTACACGGTCTAGCGGGTAAACTAAGGTATGCCCATTCTTTTTTGATCTCACCTAATGGGCTTAGCGGTGGTTTAGCTGTTTTTTGGGATGATAGTATTAATATAACTCCTATCTCCAGCCCCTGTTTGTATAATATGGATTTTCTAGTGGAAGATCAAGGTGTATGCTATTACTTAACGTACATATATGGCTATCCAAATAAAAAGCTAAGGAACCAACAGTGGAGGCAGTTAATGAATAGGGAACAGGATGGTTTATACAAAGATAGGCCTAGACTTTTGTTAGGTGATTTTAATGAGATGTTAAACAATAGTGATATTAAGTTCTTTGGAGGGAAGTATACATGGATGGGAAGAAGATGGAAGCACTTTGTCAAAACAAAAATTGATAGGGTTGCTGCCAATGTAGAATGGAAGGAATCTTTTCCTAACTCAACTGTACAACTTATGGAGTGGGGACCCTCAGATCATAGGCCCTTACTCCTCAATACTGATAAGATCATCTGGAAAGGTAAAAAAATTTTTAAATATGATAACAAATGGAATGCAAGGAAACACGGGAGGTAATTAAGAGGGTATGGGAACAGAAATGTCAATCATTGGCTCCAGAAAATTTCCATGAGGCTCTAAAGCACTGTAGACATGAATTGGCTCAGTGGAAAAATAGAAACAACCAGAATGCTAGAAGAGCAATAGATGAAATCCATAGAAAATTGCAGGAGGCATATGAATCAAACTCTATAAATCAAACTCTTATCCATATGCTAAAATCCCAATTGTCTCATGAATACAGAAGAGAAGAGGAATATTGGCGTGTGAAGAGCCGAATTGAATGGTTGAAATCTGGAGATAAGAACACCAAGTTCTTCCATGCAATGACCAAGGGGAGAAGAGCTAAAAATAGGATAACATTTATCCTAAATGACAGAGGGGAACTGATATTCAATGAGAATGACATATGCAAAACAATCATTGATTACTTTACAAGTCTATATACAGCAGAACCTGCTAATGACATTTCTATTTTCCAGCGATTGGGAACTATTAAACCAAGAGTTACTGCAGAGATTAATCAAAGTATTACTAGACCAATCACTGAGGAGGAGATTATTCAGGCGGTGAAGAAGTTGAATAAAGACAAAGCCTCTGGACCTGATGGCCTTAATGCAGGGTTCTATCAGCATCACTGGGAAGTCATAGGCAAAGGTGTGGTAGATTTTGTAATTAAATTTTTTAATGCAGGAATTTTACATCTTGAGATGAATCACACAAATATATGCTTAGTGACAAAGATAGAAAACCCTAAGGAGATAAAGGAATATAGGCCAATTAGTTTATGCAATATAGGTTACAAAATTATTTCTAAGGTTTTGGCAGAAAGAATTAAACCATGGATGCATACAATCATTTAAGAAAACCAGTCTGCATTCATACCAGAGAGATTGATTACTGATAATGTACTGATCTCTCATGAATTAATTCATAGTCTGGTTTCAAGAGAAAGAAAACAAAAATTTGTAGCATTTAAGATGGATATAACTAAAGCTTTTGACAAATTGGAGTGGTCTTTTATTGATTACATGTTAAAGGCATTGGGATTCTCTGAAAAATGGTCAAAATGGGTGATGGATTGTGTGAGAACGGCATCTTATTCGGTATTGATTAATGGTTCTCCTAGAGGGTTTATTAATCCTACTAGAGGAATTAGACAAGGAGATCCGATATCCCCCTTCCTATATTCTATATGTACAGAGGGATTATCCAACATTTTACATAGTTTAAGGAGAAGGGGTAAGATACATGGGTTCAGAGCAAGTAAATCAGGTCCCCCCAATAACACATTTATTGTTTGCAGATGACTCTCTTATCTTCTGTAAAGCAAATGAAGAGGAGTGCAAAGTAGTAATGGAAGCACTGGAAGTGTATGGAAAGGCCTCTGGACAGAAGGTGAACTATATGAAATCTGCTGTGATGTTTGGTAAGAAAACCCCCCACTGTATTAATAGAGAAAATAAAGAACATCACAACTATTACTAGAACAGATGGGATTGGAAAGTACTTAGAGCTCCCTGAAATGGTAGGAAGAAAACCAGCATTATCCTTCAATTTCCTTAAAGAAAGATTAGGAAATAGGATAGAAAGTTGGTACACAAATTTCTTATCCCCAGCGGGAAAAGAAGCACTTAATAAGGCAGTAACTACATCAATTGCCGTCTATGTTATGCAATGTTTCCTTCTCCCAAAAAGGTTGTTGACTCAGTTAACCCAGATGATACGAAAGTTTTGGTGGTCAACAGTTAAAGACAAGAGTAAGATACCCTGGATATCCTGGAATAGAATTACCTTAGCTAGAAAGTATGGAGGACTAGGATTTAGAGATTTAAAGCACTTTAACAGAGCTCTAGTGGCAAAGCAAGCTTGGAGGATCCTTAAGAACCCAGATTCACTATTAGCTAAGGTTTATAAAGCAAAATATTTTAATAAAAGCTCATTGCTGGATGCAGAGAGAGGATCACATTCATCTTATGCCTGGAAAGGAATTCATCAAGCAATCAACTTAATTAATGGGGGTTTAAGATGGATAGTTGCAGATGGTAAAAAAATAAAAGCTTGGAAAGATAATTGGCTTAAGGAGACTCCCTCAAGACCACCGAGGCCAGGTAATTTAGAATCATCTTCATATCTTAAAGTTTCACAACTAATGAAGGAAGGAGGAAGAGACTGGGATAATGACAAGATTATCCAGCTAGTTCACCCGATGGATATTCAGTATATTAAGAATGTGAGACCGAGCTTGACACTGAATGAGGATGATGTTGAATGGATTCACAATCGAGCTGGCGATTATACAGTTAAATCTGGCTACAACTTGAGTCGTAATGCAGGGTATATTCATGAGCAAGACTTTAACTATATGAAGATATGGAAGCTACCTGTACCACCAAAAATAAGAACATTCTGGTGGAGAGTAGTGCAAGAAGGAATTCTAGTAGCATGCAAGCTAAAACATAGAGGGCTAAAAGTAGACACGCAATGCCAACTTTGCGGAGAGGAGGAAGAAAGTATCCAACATCTGTTCTTTCAATGCAGAGTAATAAGGGAGATCTGGAATCTAGCGCCTTTGAAGGAAAAGCCAGGTGATCTGTTTAATAATAATTCCTTACAACAAAATGTTTCTTGGATACTTGATTCTACAATACAGGATGAAGGAAGAAAGTACAATCTGCCAGCTTTCATAGGTTGGAGGATTTGGAAAAGCAGAAATCAACTAATCTTTAATAATCTAAAGCTTCAAATCCCCAATATTATTACCAAAGCAATACTAGATATGAAGGAATGAGAGTTGGCTAATGAATGGAGTGGAGAGATTGATGGTCAGCATAACCATTTGGTTTCAAGTCCGAATGGAAATTTAGAAGTCCATTATGATGAATCCTATATGTTTTGTCATGTGGATACATCCTGGACATCTAAAGATGAAGAAGCTGGCATAACGTGGGTACTAATCTCTCCGGATGGTAACATTAAAATGCAGGGCTCAACATCCATGGCTCCGACAACAAGTGCACTTGAAGCAGAAGCAATAGCTTTGTGTGATGCAGTCATACAAATGAGGAGGCTAGAAGAATACAAGGTGGTATTCAAAGGAGATAATAAAGAGCTGTATATGAACTTGCAAAAGTGGAGTAGCCGAATGAATCGGAAGGTGGACAACATCCAAGGCATTGGTTCATACTTGGCGGATATAAGATCGTATGCTACTAACCCCTTCTGTTTCAAGTTTAGCTATATTCCAAAAGAAACTAACCAATTAGCGGACAGTTTGGCAAAGAATGCAAGAAGAACCAGAGCTTTATATACAATTAAGTAGGGTTAACTTAAGTAACCTTGTATTTCTTTAAACCTTTTAAGTATGCTCGCGTCAAATGTGACAAATGTTATGAATGTTAAAAAGAAGGCATGTAACCATTAGAGACTATTTTAATGTTCTATTTTATTAATGAAAATTTGTTGACAAAAAAAAAAACTATCCGGATCTGTGGCGCAATTGTAGCGTGTCTAACTACTCTACCAGATTAGAAGTTTGCGTGTTCGATGTACATCAGGATCATAATCCCCAAATTAGAACAGTTTTATCTTTGAAAAAGCTTTTCACTCCCGCCCACACAATATCCATGTGAGAAACAACGAAACGGCAAGACATCTGAGCTATTCTAGTAAAAAAATAACACGGTCTCAAATACAATTTTGCAAGTTGACAAACATTTCTTTTGTCCCTGCTTTCTGTTGAGGAACTGTGAAGAAGACGAAGCATTATAGACAGAAAGAGAAAAGGTTAAATTAATCAGCAGTTTCTTCAGGCTTCACAAAGAACTCTATATAAGCAATCCGACTCGGCTGTTGATACCCTGCAGATTCCACTTGTGGAGCTAACGCTTTAGCAACCGAAACCAAGTGCTGAACTTTCAGCATCCCTCCTCTTCCTATTGTCAATTTGCTTCCCCTGTTTTCTCTCACTACATTTCCCGGAATAGTCGCAGTTGTTGCCTTCAAAAACTTGTATTTGTACCTTGACTCAAACCGAGTGAATTTATTTAGCAAATAATATTTGATGAGTAAACTGGGCCAAGGAGTGTGGAAACTGAGTTGTCTTAACCACAGAGCTTCTTTTAGGGAAATAGCGTTAAGAGAAGAAACTGGATTAAATGGTTACCCATAAGAGACATCGGTATCACAATGAAAGGCAAGAAGAAGATCTGTGTTGGCATAATACATGAAGTCTATCTGCAAAAGAGAGAATATATCGAATGGGTTAACTTGGTTCTTTCACTTAAAGACAAAGCTTCACTAAGAAACAAGTGAGAAACAAGACCTGTAGGTCTCCGTGTCCTTCTCCTTTAAAGGTAACACAAGGGGGAGACTTTTGAAGGCGGATCTGTACGCTTGATCCAGGCCATTCAAGATCATCTATTGCTTCTTTCAACGCCGCTGACTAATACATTAATAAGTAGCAATACCATTTTGAGAAAGCTATGACTAACAAATGCATCGAAAAACCAACGATATAGTGTACTACAGACTAAGTTTACCTTAACAGTAAACGTAAGGGGTGCGCTTCCTGCCTGCTCAAAGTTATAGTCCCATTCGGTGGTCTCTGGGATTCTCGTTCTTATCTCAGAGTAGATGCAGGAGTTTAAGGTATCAACAGATCTAATAAAGCACACACAAATCAGCTAAAAATTACTCGTAATTTTACAACTGGTATCACCGGGTTTTGATCAGTGTAATCTCAAAGCTGGCAGTGAAACTAGCATCAATGCCCAAATAGAAAAACCAAGAAGAAGCATCAGATCATTGTTTATACTTGAGAAGAAGCTCCATATCAGGGCCTGGATACTTGATTTCTATAGTATTGGAATGTCCAGGGGATGAGAATGTGTTCAAGCAATCCACAAGAAGCCCTAAGCTAATACCAAATCTCGGCCTCCCTTCAGCTCCATACTCGTACTTCGTGAATAGCTTTTCAACAGATATGAAAAACATCAAATACATTACGGATTCGTGGATTGAATTTGAGTGAATGTTTTTTTCGCGAAATGGATACCTCGCGTTGAAGATAAACCTTGGCCTGAAGACAACCTGATTCCTCCACAATCAAAACTATTCCGTGCTCAGATAACTCGACTAAAGCATCCTGGAACAAGGAGGATTTTGTAAGAATCAATGAAGATCGAGAAATGAAAAACCCTAGATTGGGTTTTTTGGGAGGGATGGAGATAAAACCTGGTGGCGTTTCCATCGGACGCAAGTGAGAGCATCGACCATTCCTTGAACATTGTCGAGCTGACATACGAGGTCCGGCGCGTCTGGTTCAATCGCCGCCGACGAACTCATCTCTCTTTGCCTCTACTTCTCCTTCTTCCTCCACTTTCCCGCTAAAATGAATAAAAAAAATATTATCCAGGCCCACTTATTTATTACAAAAGTATAAAAGCCCACACCTGATAATCAAGACACGTGTCTTTCGTGATGATTCACAAAGAAAATAAAGGGTAATTTTGTAAATTCAGAGTCACTTTCGCCATTTTTCTCGCTCACTTTTTTATTTTCCTCTCTCCTATTACCGAACGAAATGGATTGTGTCGCCGGCGAAGGAGCGAATAGCGGCGAGGCTATGACGGCAGCGAAACGGAGCCCACATCCAGCGACGATGATCAGCGGGAGCGCTTTACCGCCTCCTTTTCTGAGCAAGACGTATGACATGGTTGAAGATCCGGCGACGGATTCGATTGTTTCGTGGAGTCCGGCAAACAATAGCTTCATTGTTTGGGATCCGCCGGAGTTTTCCCGTAATCTTCTACCCAAGTACTTCAAACACAACAATTTCTCCAGCTTTGTTCGCCAGTTAAATACCTATGTAAGTAAATCTTCTGAAACCCCTTCCCCTAATTGCAGTGTCTTTGATGAGATTAAGTAACAGAGAAGAATAGTTTTAGATGATTCATGTGACGGAATCAAGTTAGGTTTTGATGAACAGGGTTTTAGGAAAGTGGATCCAGATCGATGGGAATTTGCCAATGAAGGTTTCTTAAGGGGTCAAAAACACCTCTTGAAGACTATTAGCCGGAGAAAATCTGTTCAGGGACATGGTGGTAGTAATCCACATTCACAGTCCCATCAGTTATCTCATCAGGGTCAAGGCTCAATGGCGGCATTATCTTCATGTGTTGAGGTTGGGAAATTTGGACTTGAGGAAGAGGTTGAACAGCTTAAAAGAGACAAAAACGTGCTGATGCAGGAACTCGTCAAGCTACGCCAGCAGCAACAATCAACAGACAACAAACTTCAGTCTATGGTTAAAAGCCTTCAGGCTATGGAGCAGCGGCAACAACAGATTATGTCTTTCCTTGCCAAAGCTGTTCAGAATCCCACTTTCCTCTCTCAGTTCATACAGAGGCAGAACGATGATAATATGCACGTGCTTGAGGCCAATAAGAAGCGGAGACTTAGAGATGATTCTACTGCTACTGACTCTGCTGAGAATCGTAGCCAAAGCTCGACTGCATCGGATGGTCAGATCGTTAAGTATCAACCACTTAGAAGTGATTCGATAAATTCAATGATCTGGAACATCATGAAAAAGGAGGATAAGTACCCTCTTCATGATGGGTTCGCATCGCCAAACCAGGTATCAGGAGTCACTCTTCAAGAGCAACCACCCACAACTTCAGGACAATCACACGTACCCTCACCATCAGGACAGCCTCTATCCTACTTACCCTCTGCTTCAACATCCTCACCGGATACCGTAGAGCCAGCGATATCCTGTCTGCCACAGCCAACACAAGATGGTATCAGCGACTTCCCTACAGAAAACTACATGGATACAGAGAAGCATGTTTCGGAGTCATTTATCTCTCCGAACCCTTTCCTTGACGGTGGTTCAGTCCCGTTTCAGCTTGACGGAATACCTCAAGACCCTGACATCGATGAACTGATGAGCAATTGTGATCTATTGGAAGAATATCTGGCACAAAGCCCAGTTCTTGGAGATGAAACAACACTAGATAGCAGCAACACTGAGAGTGGGCATAATATGGATGAGCTTATAGAGGAGTTGGGTCTTCTCACATCAGACACAAAGCAATTGTAAAGGAGATTATGTTTAGTGTCAAAAATGTATATACTCTTTCTCTACTAACTTCATGGTTAGTAACCAAAGATTTCAAGTCTCCTTTGTATAGAAAGTTTTAAACTTTCCTTTCATAATAGAAGAGTTCTATTTATTTTTAAATATTAAAATACAACAGTCTATATAATTTTGCATTTTCATTTTGCAGAAAGTGACAATTTATGGAATCATATATTAAAGTTTTAGATAAGGAAAACAGAGTTGGAATTTCCCGGGGAAGCTCTTTTCAATGGAGGTCCTTGCAAGTTCTTCATTATCCCCAATTTTTACGAAGCATGATACAATAAACCCTAATTTCACAATCCAGGTACTTCCTTTTGCGCAAAGTTCGTTCTTTTTTAGTCAGTTTCTCTCCTGAAACTCCCATGGAAACCCCAAATTTTGCTTCAATTTTGAGTCTGTTCATGCTTTGCAGGTGAAATTGTGGGTATCTCAAGCTCCAAAGATTCTGAAAGTTAGCAACTTTAGATATGCTCGGAATCGTATTAGCAGCAATCCATACCCAGGACTTGTGTTCGTGTGCAACAGACATTTGTGTCTTGTCGAAAGAAATGATCATAGGAAATTTTCTGGGAAGGTTATGATGAAATCTTCAGTCAATTTCAGAAAGAATGTCTCCGTCGCATTAGTTCGGCTAGTTTCTGTTCTTCTCGTCTCCTCTATTTCTATTGTTACCACTGCTGATTCACCATCATGTAAGTTCGGTTCTTTTTTCCTACTTATTGAGAAAACCCATCTAAGAATTGGAGAATTGCTATTTGATTTCTTTTTTGTCTTTCTCTCTAGGGGGTCTTACTGAAGAGAATCTTCTCTTCCTTGAGGCTTGGAGAACAATTGATCGTGCCTACATCGATAAAACCTTCAATGGACAAAGCTGGTTTCGTTACAGAGAGACTGCTTTACGGAATGAACCTATGAACACTAGAGAAGAGACATGTGTGTGTGATTTTTTTGGAGAAAAGCTTTAACCTTTTTACAGTTTAGTACTACCTTCTTCTGAGTTTTGGTGTTTGTTTGTGTTTAGACATGGCTATTAAGAAAATGATTGCAACACTTGATGATCCTTTTACTCGATTCTTGGAGCCTGGAAAGTTTAAAAGTTTGCGGGTAAGAGTTCCTGAAACCTGCTGTTCTGAATCGAGAAAATAGATTGTATGTAAGATGTAGCAACTGTTTTGGTTGAAGGTAGTCTGGAACTCAAGGGGCGGTTACGGGTGTCGGGTTGTCGATTGGTTACCCTGCTGCATCAGATGGATCACCGCCGGCTGGGCTTGTTGTTATATCAGCTGCTCCAGGAGGTCCAGCAAATAGGGCGGGAGTTTCACCCGGCGATGTAATTCTAGGAATTGATAATACAACCACAGAGACTCTGACCATATACGATGCTGCACAGATGTTGCAGTGAGCCACATTTCCACCTTCGTCCCTCCTTTAGCTTTTGAGAAATTGATTGGGATGAGATGAGATATTGGTTCAGAATTAAGAAATGATGAAGCTTTTTCGCGTTGGCATAATGCTTTGGCTTAACTGTAGGGGACCTGAAGGAAGCACGGTGGAGCTAGCGATTCGCAGTGGACCCGAAACGAGATTCTTATCTTTGACGTATATTTTTCCATCCCTACATTTCTTACATTTATCTTCGTTTTCACGTTCATTAATTTGCTCTGATTATTGTTATTTCAGGCGAGAGCGGGTTTCTGTGAATCCAGTGAAGTCAAGATTATGTGAACTTCCTGGTTCTGGGAGTAATTCCCCTAAGATTGGGTACATCAAGCTAACAACATTCAATCAAAATGCTTCTGGTATGCATTCTTTTGAGATTACTGTTCTTTCTTAAAAATTTGTCTTTTCTTTATGGTTTACTATCTCTCAAGTGGAACCCTTCTGATGTAGATGCGGTCAAAGAAGCAATTGAGACCTTGAGAGGCAACAATGTAAATGCATTCGTCTTGGATCTTCGAGATAATAGGTGATGACTATATACCAAAAAGAAATCTCGTTTTTGTTTGTACATCAGCCTTTTCGTGAATAGTAGGGATTTCCTTTGTGCTGCAGCGGGGGTTCTTTCCCAGAAGGAATTGAAATTGCTAAATTTTGGTAAACGTCACAAAACATTTCATCCAAAGAATCAGAAAATTTCAGGCTCCACCAGCTTTCATAGTATAAACTTGAACTTTTGCTATCCACAGGTTAGATAAAGGAGTGATTGTGTATATTTGCGATAGCCGAGGTGTTAGAGATATATACGATACTGATGGAAGCAATGCTATAGCAACCTCTGAGCCTCTTGCTGTTCTTGTATAAGCTTCCTCCATTCCTGAAATCACTCCCTTGATGTAAATGCCATGTAAGTATTTTTCTCTAACATAATCTTTCTCTTTTTCAGGTTAACAAAGGAACCGCGAGTGCCAGTGAGATATTAGCAGGTGCCTTGAAAGATAACAAGCGTGCTCTAGTTTATGGGGAGCCGACTTACGGAAAAGGGTAAACAATTTAGATTCATTATTCTTCTCATTGACTGAACTTTTGTAACATTCTTGAGATTTTTACACATTTTGCAGTAAGATTCAGTCAGTGTTTCAGCTTTCTGATGGTTCCGGCTTGGCAGTAACAGTTGCTCGATACGAAACACCAGCTCACACAGATATAGACAAGGTCTGAAACTACTTCATTGCACAATACTATGATGTTCTGTGGTAACTCTCGCTGTGTTCCACACTATACGATAGGCATTCACGTTCTTATAGTTTTTTTTCCTACTCGTTATTGGTTTTCGAACAGGTCGGTGTTACTCCTGATCATCCGTTGCCAAAGTCATTTCCAAAAGATGGAGAGTCTTTTTGTGGATGCCTTAAGGATCCTACAGCAGATTGTTATCTCAATCAAACCTTGCTTTTTTCTAAATGATTTTGATTTGTCCATACTTTGTTTTGAGATCATAAGAGTAAAACTCATTAGACTCCATCTTTGTATTCTTGCGAACGTTCACATAGCTTCATTATTAGCTTATCAAGACCGGGAATTTCGCTTTAAGTGCACACAAACAGAGGATTATCATCAGTTTGGTCTGTAGACTACTTTGTCATTAAAATAGTTAGCCTTCAATAGTAAACTTTTTTTTTTTCGTCTAAAAGATTTCATTAGAACCATATCAGAAAAGACCATAAATACAACTCCGACTATCCAAAAAAACTGAAACGAAAGCACACAACAGTGGAAACTAAGCCCACAACAGGGGAAGCAAAGCCCACAAAAGGGGAGATCAGTAGAAAATTAAAATAAAACGTAAACATAAAGTACTAAAAAGGAAGAAATGTGGTACTAAGACTGAAGCACTGAAATCCAACCAAACGACAAGGCTCCAAGCAACTTGAGCACAACGCCAAGTAACTTGAGAGGGGAATGAACTACGACACCGAGAGATATGAAGCTTGATAAATAACTCCAACCGAGAGCCGTAGACGCAGAGGCACAAACCAGAATGAAAGGGTCAACGCTCAATCACCCCAAAGACAACAACCTATCAAAAAACAGGAACCCGAAACTAGTCCAGACTCAAAGGTAACCTAGAAAGCGGTAAGGGAAATCGCCAAAGAAGATCTTCAATTCTTACACGCGGACACTCGTCAAGATAGCAAAAGCGATCTGAGGACTAAGACTGCCAACCTCCTCGCAAGAGAAGAAAAGAAGACCGAACCAACTGCTTTGCCAAACCAACTACCACCTAAAAATAGGAGCAGGAAGCAGATACCTCCACAACGGGCTTCCATCAGAGAGACGAACCCACAACCACAACTGAACCAAACTCAGAAACACCGTTAATCGAAGAGTCAAAGCTTAAGGGTAGAACCAGAAACCTAATACACTACTGCTGAAAAATACTACCGAGGAAACACTGAAACTCGCTAAAATCCTAAATCCCCACCAACAGATCAGATGATAGGAGTTCGATCGAGTCCAAAAAAATTACCGACCATCCGAGAAGGGGAAAGAAATTTAAAAACCTTGGCAAGAGACTCTTCGGAGGCTGCCAAGAGTACCACAAACAAGCCACCTTCTCCACATATATGAGAAACGAACTCAAAGAGAAAATGAGATCGAGCACCAAATCCAAAACCTAAAAGCTGACCCATCTCATCAACAACGTCAAGACCTCACTGAATCTCCAGAAACCGTAGCCTTGCCGCCTCAGCTATGGCCGGAAAGGAGGAGTTAAGTCTCGATTCCACAGATCCAAGTATATCGGTTCGAGAGGTTGGGGAAGAAGAAGGGCAAATTGACAAAGAGAAGCAAAGGGAAGAGAGGAGCCACCGCCGGCGGCGTGCACCACCGACTGCGGCGAGCACCATCGACGGCGGCGAAAGAGAGGTTGCGGTGGGTTTTTGAAATAGTAAACTTATTTCTCATAAGCATATTTCTAGAGACATCATATTTAATTTAGCATTTCTTTTTACTAGAATACGCTTATGAAAGTTTATTTACTAAGACACTTTGTGGTTTCATTATTTTTTCCATCACTTCCATGTGGTTTATACAGATTCTGGGATCAAAGAGAATATCTATTCTACTTCGGAGGTTGCATCTGATACGTTATATACTCTGCTTCAATTAATCTGGCAACACCTTTTATTATTTTTAGATAACCATGAGAGAGGAGTCTTACCAAAATAGACAATATATGTGAAAACAGATGCTACATTTGAAATGAAGAAAGGAAACTTGAGTGGGAAGGATATGCTTTGGGTTGAGAAAGGAAAGAGATTGAGTGGATTGAGTGTGGACCAAGACAAAGCTTTGTGTGTAGATGTGTGTATGGGTCGAAAGGAAGGAAAGGAGTTGGGCCAACGACAGAACAAGCCCAACAACACAAATGATCAAAACGATTAGCTTAAGGAACAAACGATGCAACGGTCTTCTTTTACACAAAAAGACAAACTGAAGATTGAGCCAAAACCAAAAGGAAAGAGAGCACAATGCAGTACACACAGCCTGGAGATTGTGACTCATAACCGATTTGATCACCTTGGATCTGGTGATGAAGCAGGATGATGACAAGTGGCTTAATGACAGCTCATGATTACTACAATGGTTTCAATATAAAAGCTATACAATGTTGTAATCGGATCCAATGAGAAAGTATGAAATAAGAAATCCAAAGTTTCAATCTTTATCTTCTTCTTTCTTCATGGTATCAGAGCTATGGGATCCATGGAACCATACTCTTATCCTACTCTCAACATCTCAAACTGTGTCACAATCGAACTCACAAACAAAAACTACATACTTTGGAAATCTCAATTTGAAACCTTTCTTTCTGGACAAGGGTTGCTTGGATTTGTAACTGGATCCATTCCTCCACCAGCTGCAGTTATACCAGTCCCAACCATAGATGGATCCACCACTCATGTTCCTAATTCAGATCGTTAAACATGGGAAAGAGCAGATCAAGTGATGAAGTCCTGGCTTTTAGGCTCACTCTCTGAAGATATCCTAAGTGAAGTCATTGGAGCTGTTACTTCATATGAGGTCTGGTTGAGCCTGGCAAACTTTTTAATAGAGCTTCATCTTCTCGTCTCTTTGATCTTCAAAGAAAGCTTCAAACTATGTCTAAGAAAGACATATCTATGTCAGAATACCTGAAAAGCATTAAAGATGTGTGTGAGCAGCTCTCTTCCATTGGAAGTCCTGTGAATGAGAAAATGAAGATCTTTGCAGCCTTACATGGGTTGGACAAAGACTATGAGCCCATCAAAACTAGCATTGAAGGGGCCATGGAGACTCTACCAAATCCAAGTTTTGAAGCTGTTACTCATAGACTGGTCAGCTATGATGAAAGACTCCAAAGTTACAACACTGAGAGCTCTGTTTCTCCTCATCTGGCCTTCAACATCACTCATACCCCTGAAACCAATTACTACTCCAATTGAGGAAGAGGTCAAACATATGGGAGGTTTGGTTACAGGGGAGAGGAGCCAGAGGAAGAAACTTCTTTACCACCAGAGGAAGAGGCTTTCCACAACAACTCTCTTCATCTTCAAGCAGTAATGATAGCTCTTTCAATAATGAATCCATACCAACTTGTCAAATATGTGAGAAAGTTGGTCATCAAGCCTTAAGATGTTGGCACAGGTGTGACAATAGCTATCAATATGATGAAGTGCACAATGCTCTCACTGTAATGAGAATAACTGATGTTACAGAGCAAGCTGGACGAGAGTGGTTCCCAGACTCTGGAGCCACTGCTCATGTCACAAACTCTCCTCATAACCTGCAGCAGTCTCAGGTGTATCATGGATCAAACACAGTTATAGTGGGAGATGCCAACTTCTTTCCAATCACTCATACTGGCTCAACAAGCCTTGCTTCTTCATCAGGTAAATTACCTTTAAAAGATATTCTTGTTTGCTCTGATATAGCTAAATCTCTTATATTTGTGTCTAAAATCACAAAGGATTATCCATGTATTGTTGAATTTGATTGTGATGTTGTGCGTATTACTGATAAGGCAACAAAGAAACTTCTCAATATGGGAAACAACCTTAATGGATTATATGTTCTAGAGAATCAACCATACCAAGCTCTCTTTGCTTCAAGACAACAAGTTGCCAGTTTTGAAGTATGGCACAGGAGATTGGCTCCTGCTAACTATCAAATTCTCCAACATCTATCATCCAATAAGGCTATCTACATCAATAAGAGCCCCAAGACAATGTGTGAGGCTTGTTGTATGGGAAAAAGCTTAAGACTATCCTTCACTGCTTCCTCTTTTGTTGCTTCTAGAGTTTTAGAAAGAGTCCATAGTGACTTATGGGGACCTTCTCCTATAGTGTCTAATCAAGGTTTCAACTACCATGTAGTCTTTGTAGACAACTATTCAAGGTTCTCTTGGTTGTACCCTTTGAAGTTTAAATCTGATTTCTATGCTATCTTTCTTATGTTTCAAGCTCTGGTGGAAAATCAGTTTCAAACAAAAATAAGGACATTCCAATGTGATGGAGGAGGAGAGTTTATAAGCTCAAAGTTTCTTCAACATTTGCAGGAAAATGGGATCCAACAACTCATATCCTGCCCACATACACCACAACAAAATGGTCTTGTGGAAAGAAAACACAGGCACATTGTGGAATTAGGATTATCCATGATCTTTTGTAGTAAAGTGCCTTACAAATACTGGGTAGAAGCCTTTTTCACAGCTAACTTTGTTATCAACCTTCTCCCTTCCGCAGCTGAAAACTTTAAAAGTCCCTTTGAAAGGCTTCATGGAAAGGTCCCTGATTATTCAACATTAAGAGGTTTTGGGTGTGCTTGTTATCCAACTTTAGGAGACAACACTAAACACAAGATGGATCCAAGATCACTCATGTGTGTTCTGCTGGGGTATAATGAGAAGTACAAAGGCTACAAATGCTTGCTTCCCACTACTGGAAGAGTCTATATAAGCAGACATGTGTATTTTGATGAACAGAGTTTTCCTTTTCAGGATACTTACTCACATCTACAGCCTAAAGCCAATTCTCTTCTTCATAAATCTTGGCAACAAGAGTTCATGCCTCAAGAAAATTCACAAGGGTCAAGTGTGGAAACCTCTTCAACCAACAATGAAACTGGTACCTATTCTCTGAGTCTACCTTCTGCAAGCAATCCTTCACAAGACATACCTCTGATGATAGCCCTTGAAAGCATCATTGAACCTTCTCAAGAGAATACTCCTGTCAGAACAGAGGAACCAGAAATGTCTATCACTAGTACAATGGAGAGTTCTGAGTGTACGACAGGCTTAGATCATGATCCTATAGGCAATAGCTCTCGCATTGTACAAAGTGGGATAGATGTTTCAGATCACCCACCAACTCAAACAGATGCTCCTATAACAAATTTGCCACATCCAGCAGAACAACCCTCTCAACAAACTGGTCATGGTATGATTACAAGGGCCAAATTTGGGATCTTCAAACCAAATCAAATATATGTATTGCTCACTCAAAGAACTGCTTATCCAGAACCAAACTCAGTGGTTGCAGCTTTAAAAGATGAGAAGTGGAATGGTGCTATGACTGAAGAAGTGGATAACTGTAAAGTGGCAAATACTTGGTCTTTGGTACCTTTCACTTAAGGAATGCATGTTCTTGGCAGCAAATGGATATTCATAACCAAGCTTAATGCTGATGGAACTCTAGACAAGCTTAGAGCTAGACTGGTAGCCCAAGGATATGATCAAGCTGAAGGCATTGATTACTGGGAAATTTACAGCCATGTGGTCAGAACAGCCACAATAATGTTAGTGTTTCATGTAGCAAATGTTCTTCAATGGTAAATCAAATAGATGGATGTGAAAAATGTGTTTCTACATGGAGAGTTGATGTGTCAATATTTTAGTAGGTTTTTAGTACGGTTTTCATTCGAGATCTATGGTTTTTAGTATGTATTCGGATTGTTTTGGCGCGGTTTTGTGTTCTTTGTTGTTTTTACATGATTCGAGCTTGAATGTGCAAAAAGGAAGCATTTTGGATGGATTTCAAGCCTCGAAGGAAGTGTTCACGCAAAGCTGGAAATGCCCAGATTTTTGGACACTGATCGACCGATCCAGGGACATGGATCCATCGATCCCTGTCCCGATTTTCGAACTGATTTTAGGAAGAACCAGACCGAACTTATTTCAGACCGAATTTCATAAAAAAGACCTAAACTCGAGTTTCTCTTTGTATTATGTAATTTTCTGACTTTGAGAGAGTTTTGAGAGAGTTTGTAAACTAGGGAGAAGAAGCATTTTAGATCTTCATTGAGAAGCTTCCCGAACCCTCTTTTTACTCTTGTTTATTGATTAATACGATCATGTCTCTCTTGAAATTGATTTGTATTAATTATATGAACATGTGTGAGTAGTTTAATCGTTGGGTTTAGGGTTCTCACAAAAGGGATTCATCATTTGTTGATATAGGATTGCATGTTTAGGGATATTATCTAATGGATCTTCGTCTATAGTTAATCGTAATGCATGAAACTGAATTGATCACTTAGTTTCTGATCTTAGGTTGTTTAACTGCTGGAAGGTGAATGATTAAAAGCCTGNTTAAATGAATTGTGAACTTATCAAATCTGTTAGTAATGAAAGAATAGAATTCGCGGGTCAACGAAAGTTAGTCTCAAGGTTTCTAGTGCATAGGGCGCTGATACTACAGAAGTAGATAAGTTCTANCCTCTTCCCTAATCTATAGTTTAAGTCAACAAAGAATTTTTTCCCTGAGAATACTCGATGCCCAACACTTTTTTGAATCGTTTACAACCTCAATTGCTTGCTGCCTATTTCCTTTGCTCTCTTTGTTTCGATATTTGCATCATCTTTAAAGCAATCTTTATAGCCTTAGCCCGCTGTTTGATCTTAACTCTTCGTTTTACTCTTTGGTCTCTGTGGATTCGATCCCGAACCACTAAAACGTACATCTGTACGCTTGCAGTGTTATCTCGGGTGAAAACCTGAGCTAT